>RBNI01000504.1:0-30029 GCA_003990745.1 Jimgerdemannia flammicorona | reverse complement strand
CAATTACTCCTCCTTCAACTGAGATTTCACTTTTGGCCAGACTGCTCCTGGTCTTGATGATTCCAGCATAGTTCTCTGGCAGCTTGACTCCAATTCCAGTGCCAAGTAGGGTGGTGGTCTGTGGTTCAAGGGTAGCATCTTGAATGCTGGCAAGGTCCATTCCTATGGCTCCTTCAGTCTTGTATTCTGGGATCTTGGCTTCAGGGTGAAACTTCTTAACCTTGAGAGTGATATCTGATTCTTATTCCTCCTCATTATTACTATTAGCTTGAAGCTCTGGGGGCTGGTCATTTTCTTCGGCTTTCCTTTTTGCTTCAGCAGCTTCTTACTCATGTTTCTGTTGGTGGATTTTCCTGACTTCACTGATACAGGACCAGCAGTCATTCAGGTGTTTGGAGCAGTATATCCTAGTATCATGGGGGCATCTTCCTTGAGGGGCATAGCCATCAATGATCTTGTTGTACTACTGCTCATCTGTGAGCTTGGGTGTCTTACTCTTGTTCTTGTTCACTGAGTGCATGAAGACCTCTGTGTCCTCTTCATCTCCTTCCTCCATGTCTGATAGAACTCCTTTGTGGATATTGATAGAGACTTGTACCTTTCTTCCTCTATAGTTGATCTGTATCTTCTGGACATTGAGGACAATAATTGCCTTGGCCTTGTGAAGCCATTGGTTGCCAATAAGGATGTCATAATTGATGGTGCTTGTAATAATCATGTCTACTGGGATGGTAGCTCCTCCTATCTTGATGGAGACTTCTCAGATTTTGCCAAGGAGGGTAGCTCATATACCATCTACTGTGACATAGACTATCTTGGTTATCTCAACCTAGGCAGTCAATTGCCTTCTTGCTCATGAGGCATCCTCCAGCATCAGTATCAATGATGGCATCAAAGATACAGTCTTCGATCTGGCAGGGGGTATAGGCTGATGTCTTGCGCTGGTCTTCGGATTCTTTACCTGAGTTCTTGGATTCTTCCTGTACATTGTGAGCTTCTACAATCTTGTACTCTTGATTTTTGGTAGTAGTTGCAAGTCCTACTCTTAACTGCTGTCTGAAGGCAGAGACTTCGGCTAGCTGTCCAAATGTAGCATTGATCTTCTATTCCTTGAGGTCCTTGTAAATGTCATACTGGTGGATCTTGGTCTTGCACAGCTTCTGTTCCTTCTTGCTTTCACTTTCTCCTAAGACTGGAGTAGTGCCTTCTATGATTTGGTGGGCAGCTTCATCTAATTCCATATTTTGATGAATCTCCTCGAGTTGGGTCTTACTTTGAATAGTAATAGCTGGGGTCTTCTTTGGTCTTCCAACTGGCTTGCTATTGCTCTTCTTGTCATAGGGCTTGGACCAGGTTCTGGTACCTTCAGTAGCAGGGTAGAATTCAAGCTCCTCGTAGTATTCTTCATCATCAGTATCACCAATCTCCTTGATGACTACTGCATTGATTTGTTCTCTGATTCTACTAGCATTGCTTGGTTGGACTTTGCATCTTGTTTCAGTCATGCAACTCTTTACATAGTGGCCTTCTTCTCCATATCTGAAGCATGTAATATTGCATTTTTCTGTAGCAACTGCAAATCTCTGCACTGGTCTCCTGTTGGCACTTCAGACTTCTCTAACAATATTACCAAGGTATGTAGTCATCTCGATAAACTGCTTGGCGAGTTCCTCCACTGGGTCAGCTTTGGCTGTCTTGGGGGTAGGTGGGGTTAGTTGTCTGTTTATAACTGTGGTAGGTATGATACTAGTTGGCTTTGATGGCTCCATCTTGATGCTAGTTATTTTCTCCATTGAGTGTTCAGCAGGGTGTCTGGCAGTCCAATATCTCTATGCAAAGACCCCTTTCTGATCAAGAGTTAGTACAGCTGAGATAGACCAGATTGCTAGGGCAATTTCAGGGTAAACTTCTTTGAGGAAGGTTGAATCTGCTATTTGTTCTTTGAGACAGTCATCATAGCCAGCCAAGACAATCTGGTGGCAAATTCAGGTATAGAATAAGTTGGGATCTTTACTAAGTCCCTGGCAGATAGTATTGAGTTGGTCCTTGAGAGCTTGCTTGATCTCTTCAGTATAATATGTTGTTCTGAGGAAGGCCTTCATGTTGGCAAGTTTGGCTGCACTGGCATCAGCAATGGTGGCTGCATTGAACTTGTCTCTGGCAGGTCCTCTGAGGCTGACTGGTAGAAGGGCCAATTGTGCATCTACACCAAGAGCTCATATGGTGGTGAATTGTTCAAAGTCTTTAATAAAGGTCAGGATTAACTCTTCAGTAGTATATCTATAGAATGTGAGGGGCACATTTCTATCTTGTCTTGAATTCTTGCAGGGGTGACTCTTGTAGTCAGGGTAGTTGTTGTAGGGGTTGTTCATTTTTCAGCTTAAAAGTGAGAGATTCATCTTGAATCACCAGCCAATGGGCACCAAGTTGTCATGTAGTGGTCACTGAGTCCTTCAAATATATCAGATTCTCTTCAAGGTATATCTCTTAGACTAACTCAAGTTTATTATAAGCAAGTTCTTATTGGATTGCCTTCCTAAGGTCTTATAGTCCTCAAACTTCTTATCTTTAACTGTCTTGTTATCTCTTAGATTGCTTGCAAGGAAGTGTGTATATTGTACTGAGAAGACTGACTTTATTTCAGAGGAAATAAGAGGGGTATTTATACAAAATATAATTCAATGGTTGCTAAGATATAAAGCTAAATATAAATTCCAATAACTAAAACTACTAAGTTCCAGAGTTGGCACTGATGGTTGTACAGGTTCAGGATGCTGATATTATTTAGTATTACATCAAAATACTGGTGCTGGCATTATCTAGTGTTACATGAGAATATTGGTGCTGGTATTATCTAATGTAACAAGAAACTTAAAGCAGAATATTCAGGATCATGGTGGCTTCATCATCATCATCATCATCACTAAAGGAGATGAGATATGCAAATTTATCATGTAGGTCATGTGTTTTGCATATGTCAATGTCATGTGAGATGACGTTATCACTGATGATGTCATCACATTCAGTGGCAGGGAAATCAGGAACAAGGAGATCTGGAGCTCTCCAGTCTATGAGGTTCTCTTCCACAAAATAGGGGACAAATGTGGGGTCTTGGAGAGGTCTAACCTGGATGCTTGGGCCTTGGAATACTGAGATCAACCCTTGTAGGAATTGGTCTGGGTTGTCCTGAAGGATGGGATGCCAAAAGATTTCTACTTCTTTACTGTTGAGGGTGATAGTGGACTGGGCTTCTATAGCCACCCTGGCTTCTAGTGCATTGATGCAGCAGGATGACAGGTCTCTGAAGTCTGAGACTCTAACATATTCCAAGTTGGGGATCAACCATGGTGCATGCCTGAAGATCTGATGAATCTTCTTAGCTGTCCTCATTTCATGTATATCTATAGGAGTGGCATCTTGTAGCTCTTGAGTGCTGGCCTGTGGGAACTCCCAGCAGAGGAGGTTTCCTATTTCATACTCCTGCACTATTTGGAGGCATTCAGTAGCAATGGTGATCCTTATTTCCATTTCATAGTGGTAGAGAATATAATGATAAGGGTCTGCAGTACCCAGGTTGACACTGGGAGTCCTTCTTGTATGGGTCTCCATGGCTCTTCTGATGTCTTGGAACATCCTTTCTTCTACCAAGGTGCCTTGGTGGTTTCTTGATCTTGAGATTTGGCAAGCGGCAGGCATTTTATTTGTGATAAGTCTTTGAGCTATTTTGGGATTGGTGGTTCTTGTTGGTTGCTGCTACTGCAGTTCCTTGATCCTTCTTTTATATTCCTCGAGGTACTATACTGTGGTCACAATGACTCACAGTTGGTCATCATTACTCATCTCATATGCCATATGATCTTCTTGTGCTCCGATCTGGTGGCTTGTAAGGAAAGGCTGTCTCCTGTGCTGATGTCATCATTCTGGGGTCACCATTACATCTTCCTCCTGAATAAGGATCTTCCTGAGCATCCTTATTCATTAGTCCAGTCCTGAAAAATTTGCTGATCCTATAACCTCTGGTAAGGGATCGAAAAGTGGTGTTTATGGGCTAGCGTCTTCCCTTTGTATTTTGGTGTAATGGTGAAGGGTTGCTCCCTTCATATATAGTAAGGGCCTGATTCTGATCTTGACCAATCAGTTGATAGTTCAAACTCCTCTGACTTTAAAAGTCTCACAGATGAGTAGTTGCCAGTGCTGTATCCCTTAGAGAATGGTCCAGACAGATAGTCTGCTAGTCACAGGACATGCTGTTACAATTTGCAGACTAGAACCTCATGGGCAGTCATCACATTTTGCTTCTCTTATAAGGTTCGTAGTACTTCTTAAGTCAGTTCCTATATACCGTGGTAGGCAGTATGGTCCCTGAGATTTTTCTAAGCCAGAAGGTAGTTCCTTTGATATCTTGTACATAGAAGGGTCCTTCCCATTTGGGCTCCAGTTATCACAACCATGAGGCTTCTGCCATATTTCAATACAGTAGAACCTTTTCTCCAATTCAGATGGGTTCTAGGATCTTGTGATTCTTTTCCACATTCTTCCTTGTCAGTGCTTGTGACTTGATGATATAATCTTTAGCCTTCTTCCTGATTTGGTGTAGTCTCCGGATTTCTGCATCAACCCGTCTCCAAGTTAGGTCTAGATTTGTAGCTATGGTTCCATTGGAATCTTTTTCTCTGAAGAGCAGTTCTCTTGGGGTAAAGTGTGTGCTCTGTAACCGTATGTCTCATAGGACAGAGAGGGCAGTTGGGAGATAGTTATCCCAATTCTCATATGTCTCTGAGATCTTTGCTAAGTTGTTCTTGAGGGTTTTGTAAATTCTCTCTATCTGTCCATTTCCTTGAGGGTGGTATGCAGTAGTCTTGATGTGCTGGATCTTGTATTTCTGATACATTATCTTGTGGAATCCATTGACAAATTCCATGCTGTGGTCTGTTGTGGTTTGCTTTGGTGTCTTGTAGTGGCAGATGATTTCTCAGTACAGGAAGTCAGCTATAGAGAGGGCATTGGCTTCTTGTAATACTCCTGCCTCTATCTATTTGGTGAAGAGGTCTACAATAACTATAATATAGCAGTTTCCTGATAGTGTTACTGGTAGTGGTCCAATGATATCTATTGTGATATGGTGGAAGGGGATAGGCTCAATTCTTGATGACCCAGGTGCTTGGTCTTGCTGATCTTGTTTCTGTTTTTGGCACTTGTCATACCCTTTGACAAATTGGCACAGATCTTCTTCCATCTTGGGCCACTATATGGTTCTTCTTGCCTTATCATATGTATTAGCTCCTCCTAGGTGTCCTTGCTCATGTACTTCCTTCATTACTTGATACTTCTTATGTTCAGGTATTACTAGCATTCCTCCTTTTCTGAGTGTAGTGTTGTCTAGTTCAAACTGTTTTCAAGTCCGGTTGATGATGGTGATTGTTCAGGGTTTGAGGTGGTTGGGCATCTTCTGCCACCTAAGATAGCTGATTAATCCATAGTTTAGCTCCTTATTCATATTGAATAGTCTTGATGGCGGTGTTTCGGGGTATCCTTGAGAGTGCATCAGCATTGGTGTTAGTCTTTCCTGAGTGGTGCTTGACAGTACAGTCATACTCTTGCAGCCTGTAGATCTATCTGGCATATAGTCCTTTGGGGTTCAGAGTGTAGAATAGCCAGGCAAGAGCGGAATGGTCTGTTTGAATGGTGAAGTGTTTCCTAGCTAGGTAGTAGTGGAACTTGTCTACTGCCCAAACTACTGCTAAGTATTCAAGCTTGCATGACTTGTAGTTCTGTTCTGCTCTGTGGGTACCTTGGCTTGCATAGGAGATGACATATTTATATCCATCTTTCTTCTGAGCTAGGACTGCTCCAAGTTCTATGGTGCTTGCATCTGTCTGCAGGATGAATTCTAGATTCCAATCTGGTCTTCTGAGGATAGGTGCTTGGGTCAACCTGGTCTTGAGTTTATTGAAGGTTTCTTGGTGCTCCTTGATCCATTCGAATTTGATTTCCTTCTTCAGTAGCTTGTAGATAGGTGCTGTAATATTGGAATATCCTTTGATGAATCTTCTGTAGTAGCTGGCCAGTCTAAGGAAGGCATGGACTTCTGTGGTTGTTCTGGGTCTCAGGTAGGCTGCAACAGCCTCAATCTTCATAGGGTCTGTATGGATTCTGGTCTGGTTGATGAGGTGTCCTAGATAGGTGATTTTCTGAGCTATAAACTTGCATTTCTTGGGCTTGATGTAGAGACCATGCTCCTTGAGCTTCTTGAGGGCTAGCTGTATATAATTGACATGTTCCCGTGTAGTGTTGCTGAAGATTATTACATCATCAATATAGACAAAGAGCCATTTTCCAATCTCATTGCTGAAGACTCTGTTCATCATTTGCTGGAAGCTTGCTGGGGCATTATATATTCCAAATAGTATTCGCAAGTAGATATAGGTGGCATCAGGTGTGATGAAGGCTGATTTCTCACTGGCATCTTGAGTGAGACCAATCTGATGGAAGCCTGAGAACAGATCCAAGGTGGTGTAGTATTTGGCTTCGCTTCCAAGGGTGGTAAGGATTTCTTGAATATTTGGCAAGGGCTGTCTATCCTTCTTGGTGATAGCATTGAGCTTCCTGTAGTCAATACAGAGTCTTGGTGCAAACTCTCCAGGCTTGCTTCCTTTCTTTGGGGCAAGGACAATGGGTAAGGCCCAGGGGCTGATAGCTTGCTTGATAATTCCAGCTTCTTCCATTTTCTTGAGTTCTGTTTACAGCTATTCTCTATAGGCAGGTGGTATGGGTCTGGCTTTCTAGTAGATGGGCTTGGTATCACCAGTGTCAACTTCATGGTAGTACTTGGGTTCTTGATTGTGGAATCCCTGAAGTCTGTAGCAAGTACTCCTTCATTCTGGTGCAGAATCTTGATAAGTTGTTCCTCCAGGGAAAATTTTTCTCCAATGGTATATGTGTGCTTGTTCTGGTCCTTGTCTTTCTTGTGCTCAAGTTCGGTAATCTTGGTAGTGACATAGGCTCCTCTTCCAGTAGATCCAAAGCCTTGTTCTCCTCTCTTGGTCTTAATGGTTCGATGGCTTCCATGATCTTGGGTTTCTTGATTTCGTGGATCAGCATCTGGCCAATCCTGTCATACTTCTTGACTTCAAATAGGGTGGTGGGGTTGTGATTCCTAACTATGAGAAGATCTTGCCAGTGTAATCAGGGTCAATTACTCCTCCTTCAACTGAGATTTTGCTTTTGGCCAGACTGCTCCTGGTCTTGATAATTCCAGCATAGTTCTCTGGCAGCTTGACTCCAATTCTAGTGCCAAGTAGGGTGGTGGTCTGTGGTTAAAGAGTAGCATCTTGAATACTGGCAAGGTCCATTCTTATAGCTCCTTCAGTCTTGTATTCTGGGATCTTGGCTTTAGAGTGAAACTTCTTGACCTTAAGGGTGATGTCTGATTCTTATTCCTCCTCATCATTACTGTCAGCCTGAAGCTCTGGGGGCTGGTCATCTTCTTCAGCTTTCCTTTTTGCTTCAGTGGCTTCTTGCTCATATTTCTGTTAGTGGATTTTCCTGACTTTACTGATACAGGACCAGCAGTCATTCAGGTGTTCAGAGCAGTACATTCTAGTACCATGGGGGCATCTTCCTTGAGGGGCATACCCATCGATGATCTTATTGTACCACTGCTCATCTGTGAGCTTGGGTGTCTTGTTCTTATTCTTATTCACCAAGTGCATGAAGACCTCTGTGTCCTCTTCATCTCCTTCCTCCATGTCTGGTAGAACTCCTTTGTGGATATTGATAGAGGCTTGTACCTTTCTTTCTCCACAGTTGATCTGCATCTTCTGGGCATTGAGGTCAATGATGGCCTTGGCCTTGTGAAGCCATTGGTTGCCAATGAGGATGTTATAGTTGGTGATACTTGTAACAATCATGTCTACTGGGATGGTAGCTCCTCCTATCTTGATGGGGACTTCTCAGATTTTGCCAAGGAGGGTAGCTCATGTACTATCTGCTGTGACATAGACCATTTTGGTGGACTCTTCAATATCCCAACCTAGGTGGTCAATTGTCTTCTTGCTCATAAGGCATCCTCCAGCATCGGTATCAATGATGACATCAAAGATACAGTCTATGATCTGACATGGGGTATAGGCTGATGTCTTGCACTGGTCTTTGGATTCTTCACCTAAGTTTTTGGATTCTTCCTGTGCATTGTGGGCTTCTACAATCTTGTACTCTTGATTCTTGGCAGTAGTTGCAAGTCCTACTCTCAACTGCTGTCTGAAGGCAGGGACTTCGGCTAGCTGTCCAAAAGTAGCATTGACCTTCTGTCCCTTAAGGTCCTTGTAGATATCATACTGGTGGATCTTTGTCTTGCACAGCTTCTATTCCTTCTTGCTTTTGCTTTCTCCTGAGACTGGAGTAGTATCTTCAATGATTTGGTGGGCAGCTTCATCTAACTCCATGTCTTGATCAATCTTCTCAGGTTGAGCCTTGCTTTGAATGGTGACAGCTGGGGTCTTCTTTGGGCTTCCAACTGGCTTGCTGTTGCTCTTCTTGTCATAGGGCTTGGACCAGGTTCTGGTACCTTCAGTAGCAGGGTAGAATTCAAGCTCCTCATAGTATTCTTCATTGTCAGTATCACTAATCTCCTCAATGGCTACTGCATTGGTTTGTTCTCTAGTTCTGCTAGTATTACTTAGTTGGGCTTTGCGTCTTATTTTGGTCATGCAATTCTTTACATTGTGGCCTTCTTCTCCACATCTGAAGTATGTGATATTATTGCATTCTTCTGTAGCAGCTGCAAATCTCTATACTGGTCTCCTGTTAGTGCTTCAGACTTCTCTAATAACATCACCAAGGTGTGCAGTCATCTTGGCAAACTACTTGGCAAGTTCTTCCACTGGGTCAGCTTTGGCTGCCTTGGGGGTAGGTGGGGTTAGTTGTCTGTTCCCAACTGTAGCAGGTAAGATACTAGTTGGTTTTGATGGCTCGATCTTGATACCAGTTATTTTCTCCATTGAGTGTTCAGCAGAGTGTCTGGCAGTCCAATATCTCTGGGCAAAGACCACTTTCTGATCAAGGGTCAGTGCAGCTGGGGTAGACCGGATTGCTAGGGCAATTTCAGGGTAAACTCCTTTGAGGAAGATTGAATCCGCTATTTGTTCCTTGAGGGCATCATCATAGCCAGCAAAGACAATCTGGTGGCAGATTTGAGTATAGAATGAGTTGGAATCTTCACTAAGTCCCTGGCAGATAGTATTGAGTTGATCCTTGAGAGCTTGTTTGATCTCTTCAGTATAGTATGTAGTTCTGAGGAAGGTCTTCATGTTGACAAGTTTGACTGCATTAGTACCAGCAATGGTGGCTGCATTGAACTTGTCTCTGGCAGATCCTCTGAGGCTGACTGGTAGAAGGGTCAATTGTGCCTCTACATTGAGGGCTCATACAGCAGCAAATTGTTCAAAGTCTTCAATGAAGGTCAGGATTGACTCTTCAGTAGTATATCCATAGAATGTAGGGGGACATATTTCTATCTTGTCTTGAATTCTTGCAGGGGTGACTCTTGTAGTCAGGGTAGTTATTGTGGAGGTTGTTTATTTTTCAGCTTAAAAGTGAGGGATTCATCTTGAATCACCAGCCAATGGGCACCAAGTTGTCACGTAGTAATTGCTGAGTCCTTCAAATATTCCAAATTCTCTTCAAGGTGTATCTCTTAGACTAACTCAAGTTTGTTATAAGCAAGTTCTTTTTGGAGTGCCTTCCCAAGGTCTTATAGTCCTCAAACTTCTTATCTTTAACTATTTTGTTATCTCTTAGATTGCTTGCAAGGAAGTGTGTATAAGTGAAACCAGAATTGACTTTATTTCAGAGGAAATAAGAGGGGTATTTATACAAAATATAATTCAATGGTTACTAAGATATAAAGCTAAATATAAATTCAAATAACTAAAACTACTAAGTTCCAGGGTTGGCACTAATGGTTGTACAGGTTCAGGATGCTGGTATTATTTAGTGTCACATCAAAATACTGGTACTGGCATTATCTAGTGTTATATGAGAATACTAGTGCTGGCATTATCTAGTGTAACAAGGAACTTAGAGCAGAATGTTCAGGATCATGGAGGCTTCATCATCATCATCATCATCACTGAAGGAGATGAGATCTGCAAATTCATTGTATAGGTCGCACATTTCACATATGTCGATGTCATGTGGGATGACATCATCGCCGATTACGTCATCTCATTCAGTAGCAGAGAAATCGGGAACAAGAAGATCTGGAGCTCTCCAGTCTATGAGGTTCTCTTCCACAAAATAGGGGACAAATGTGGGGTCTTGGAGAGGTCTAACCTGGATGCTTGGGCCTTGGAATATTGAGATCAACCCTTGCAGGAATTGGTCTGGATTGTCCTGAAGGATGGGATGCCAGAAGTCTTCTACTTCTTCATTGTTGAGGGTGATAGTGGACTGGGCTTCTATAGTCACTCTGGCTTCAAGTGCATTGATGTGGCAGGATAACAGGTCTCTGAAGTCTGAGACTCTAACATACTCCAAGTTGGAGATTGACCATAGTGCATGCCTGAAGATCTGATGAATCTTCTTAGCTCTCCTTGTTTCACGTATGTCCATGGGAGTGGTATCTTATAGCTCTTGAGTGCTGGCCTTTGGGAACTCCCAGCAGAGGAGGTTTCCTATTTCGTACTCCTGCTACATTTGGAGGCATTTGGTAGTAATAGTGATCCTTGTTTCCATTTCATGGCAGTAGAGGATATAATGATAAGGGTCTGCAGTATCCAGATTGACACTGGGAGTCCTTCTTGTGTGGGTCCCCATGGCTCTTCTGATGTCTTGGAACATCCTTTCTTCTACTGAGGTACCTTGGTGGTTCCTTGATCTTGAGGTTTGGCAAGCAGCAGGCATTTCATTTGTGGTAAGTCTTTGAGCTATTTTGGGATTGGTAGTTCTTGTTGGTTGCTGCTACTGTAGTTCCTTGATCCTTCTTTTATATTTCTCAAGGTACTATACTGTGGTCACAATGACTCACAGTTGGTCATCATTGCTCATCTCATATGCTGTATGATCATCTTGTACTCTGATCTGGTGGCTTGCATGGAAAGGCTGTCTCCTATGCTGATGTCATCATTTTGGGGTCACCGTTATAATGTATACAAAAAAAGAATATGAAATGTATCCAAAAAAAAAAAAAAAAAAAAGTAACCAAAAAAAAAAAAAAGAATGCAAACTAAAATAGAAGTGAACTAGAGTAAACTAAATATAACCAATAGGATGCTATCTAGATAACTGGAAGGTCAAAATTCCCTGCTTATAAGTATGAAAATAGGTAAAGAATATAGTAAGAGACTGGTAATATAGAAATATTAGCTGGTCAAAAAGTATTCCAATGTTATTCACATAATCTACTTATAGATAAGAGATATAACCAATATATATATGGATATAGAATATAGTATGAGAGGCTTTTAACGGCCTGAAAAGTATCCTGTAATTAACTAAAAAGACTTATTCCTTTAGTGCACTACTTGAACTTCAGCTTTAAAGGAGCTTTAGAAAGTGAATCTGTAATTATATACTCTGTGTGGGATGTATTCCAAGTATATAGTACTATTTATTATATATTTGTAAATGAAATAGTACTATATATTAATATGTTTCATTCTGCTATAGTATATTGGGTTCTTGGCAAGTACTAATATTGATTGATTATTCTACTTGATTAGTATAGAGTTTTATTCCTAAGTAAAGCTGAGCTCCTTCAATAGTTTGCAGAACTAAATAGTTTTCTTTATTTCCAATAACAGTACTTAGTACTCCACCTATGTTGAGGATGTTGTCACAGAACTTTACTTATATATTTTTAATGAAATAACAGATCCTTTGCTACTTTCACTAATATGAAAGAGATATCTAGTCATAGATCAGCAGTTGTCTAAGTCTCTGGTCCAATCAGTATTATAAGTACCAGTTAGCTAGATGCTATTACTCTCACTTAATCCAATATTACCACTACCCAATATAAGTATATAGTATACTGATCTCTTTAAGTACCTGAGTATTCTCTTAATTGCTATCCAATATTAATTATCATAGTATGAGAAATACTATACCACCTTATTCATGATATATAATATATTGGACCTTATTCCTAGCATTAGATATATGAGAGAACTTACTACTTATCTATAGAAAACATTATTGGTAGCACTCTTAGAGAGTGTGTTATCATTATCTGTCTTAAGTATATTGTTGGGCTTTCTTAGTTTCATAGAAGTCTCTATTGAAGTCCCAATAGGCTTATAATTACTCAAATTAAGTATTCAAGGATAGCTTTGACATAGATTTCTAATGAGATATATATGGTATGTGTGTTTCTATCATATATGATAGATATCCCCAAAAGAAAGAATATATTGCCCATATTGATCATCTTGAATTCTTAGTATAGAGTTTTCTTTACTCTATTAAGCCTATTCTTACTAGCTATAATGATGATATCATCAATCCATATACCAATAAATACTATACTATCATTATAATATTAGATATATATGCAATTTTTTACTTCATAATACTTGAATCCATTGTTAAGGAAATGTTTATTAATCCTTTTATTTCATAGGCATACTACTTACTTAATACTATATAATCCTTTATATAATCTGTATATAAGATCACTATTCTGGTTATCATATAGTTCATATCTTTATAGTTGATGAATATATAGTTCAGTGTCTATATTACTATTCAGAAAGGCTGTCTTAACATCCATTTGATGGATTTTAGATCATATAGTATACTAATTGTAAGAAGTATTCTAAGTGAAGTAAGCTTGAACATTGGTAAAAATGTTTCATCATAATCTATACCATAATCTTGTAAGTAATCCTTGACAACAAAGTGAGCTTTATACTGCTCTATATCACTATCAGTATTATACTTTATTCAATACATCCATCTTGATTCAATTTTTAGATGGTTTGGTAGAAGAGATATGAGATCTCATATGTTATTCTCAATAAGTAAATTATATTCCTCATTTATTGCTTATTTCTATTTCTTGTAATCAGGATTGGTTATGACTTTATCATATGTACTTGACTTGCTGGAAGATGTTATGATATATGTACATTTATATACTTTGGTATAGCTTATATAGTCCTTATATTATCTTTGAGAATATATTGATACATCCCATTAATTTTCCAATTCTGAGCAAGTTTGTCAGCGAACTTTAAAGTACTTTTGCACTTATTTATCCTTTGTAGAGGTAGAGGATCTCTTGTCATTAGAGGATTTACCATCATCATCTTTGATCTCCATTATTCTTAGCTCAGGTATCTCTGACTTAAGCTCAGATATATATAGTGGTTGAAAATAGTTCTGATTGACTACTAGAGAGGTAGATGAGAGTTGCACTGGTTGCTGTATTTGTACTAGCTAGGATATAGAGATTGATATAGAGGTCTTGACTGATACTTCTACATAGATCTCTAAATTCTTTCCTATTTCTCTGAACTATATATCATAAGAGATGATGATATGCCACTTGTGTGGGTCTCATAGTCAGTATACTTTGCCAGAATACTCAAGAAATTTATGCTTACTTGTCTTGGGTTTGAATTTATTCCAGATAGTATTGCTTTTATCGAGAACATATGCATCAGATTTGAATATATACATATGAAATATGTCCAGCTTGGATCTGCTCCATAATTGTTTAGAGGTAAGATTATTATCTCTAGAATACTTATTATTACTAGAATCCTTACTTAGAGATCAAGATATATACTAGTTGCAGATATATACCATGGTGTTTATAGCTTTACCTAAATATAAATACAATAGTCTGGTAATATTGATCATCATATATATATGTAATTTCTACAGCCATATGGTTAAATCACTCAGCCACACTATTCTGCTGAGATATATAGAGAGCTATCATTTGATTAGTTATACCATATTTTATCAGGAACTGCTTAAATGTATAATTGATATATTTATATCTATTATCTAATCATATAATGTGTATTCTACATTCTGTCTCATTCTCAGTAATTGCTTTAAATTCTTTGAGTTTATCTAAGACTTTACTCTTTATTGATAGAAGGTATATATATGCTTTATATATATATATATGATCATTAATAAATGTGAGAAAATATCTCTTACTGGAATGTAATAGTGTATACATTGACCCACATATATCTATATATACAAGGTTGAGGGTCTCAGATATATGCTTTAATTGTTCTTTGAATAGTCACTGAGATATCTTATTTACTATACAATTCTAGCAGAAACTATCATATAGATATACTGCCAGTAATTCTCTGATGGATCCACTTCTTATCATCTGTTTAAGACTTATCTTACTGATATGTTCTAAGTATTAATGCCATATGTTAGATATGTGAGACATAGTTATCACATATATAAAGACTTTTATACTACTTGGTATACTATTAATCATATAAAGATTACTACATTTTAAGGCTATCATTAATCTCTTATTATCATGCAAATTATATACTATTGCACTCTTTGAATATATATGTATCTCTTTGTTACTATTAGTTATTATTTTGCCTATAGAGAAGAGGTTCTTTCTTATCTCCAGAGCATATAGTATATCTGTAAGAGTAGTAGCAGACTTGATGATATTTCTATAGAGATATATACTAATACTTTTATTTCCTTGAGTATAGATGATATTATTATCTCTCAACTTAATAGGTATAGGATGTTTGAATGGTTGATATGTGGAGAACCATTCCCTGTATTGCATCATGTGTTATATAGCTTTAGAATCTATTAACCAAATATCATTATCATTAGCTGTATTGCTGCATATTTGGTAGATATATAGTTGGTGGTTTTTCTATTTATACTACTGGCAGTGCCTATATCATCAATACTTTTCATTGACCCAAAAGTATTTCACTGACTGGTATTTATAAATGACAAATTGGTGGATTTAGTGGTTGAACTACTCATAGTTATTGATCTTATACTGGCAGAGTTGGTAGAACTAGTGCTGGCAGTAGATTTGACATGATTTTCCAATCTAAAATTATCATCCTTATCAGACTTCATAAATGTGGAGAGACTGGCAGCTAGTGTATCATAATCTGAGCCAACCCATGTATAAATTTAACCTGACCTGTAATTATGCATCACCTATCTTTAACCTGACCTGAAAATGTATATCACCCATCTTTAACCTGACTCAGAATTATATGTCACCCATCTTTAACCTAACCTAGAATTAAATGTCACCTATCTTTAACCCAACCTGGAAACATATGTCACCCATCTTTAATCTAACTCGGAATTATATGTAACCCATCTTTAACCCAACCTGAGAAATATACATAACCTGATCTAAGAAATATACATAACCTGACCCTAACTCATATTTAACCCAATGCAGACCCATCTTTAATCCACCTTGAAGCTACAAGATAACAAAAAAAATATATTATACAACTAATATATATATTTAGAATAAACAAATAGAAATATAATTAGGAATCAGAAATCAAAATAAAATCAGAAATAAATAGGAAGTAAATCAGTAAAATAAAAAACTTATCAGTGAGAACTATTCTTACTCTTCATCGCTATAAACCAACTGATCCTCCTCCTTTTCATATTCTGAACCATCTTCCTTCATATATTCCAAACTGCTTTCCTCTATATCCTCCTTCTCCATATCCTTCTCTGTACTGACCTCCTCTATACTAATCTCCATTTTGTCCTCTACACTAACCTTCCCATGTTTCTCTATATCAATCTCCCCTTCACTAATCTCTCTATGTTCCTCTGCACCATCTTTCTCTATACTGATCTCTCCATATTTCTCTATACTGACCTCTCTTATGCTGACCTCCCCCACACCAATCTCCCTATATTTCTCCATACTGACCTCTCCTGTACTGACCTCCTCCATACTGATCTCCCCCATACTGACCTCTCTACTGACTACTCCACCAGCACTGATTCCTTCACTGAAACTGACCTCTCCCACCTCTCTATTTCCTCCACCACCACCCTACTCAATAAAATGTATAAGCCTGCTATCTATCAGTCATGTATAAAGTGTTTTATCATTCTTCACCAGTACTCATTCAAATATAGTCAGCAGTTTTTTGGGTTCATCCATGACAATAATTCCATCTGGACAATCTCACTTATTTTACACTTTGGCATTCACCTTGAAGCCAGTGTGGTATGATGAACATTCTATGATTTTCAAACAGTTTTCTATCACTCTTAATACTTCTTGCCTCAGTTGGTCATCATATACTTTCTTAATACATTTATTGGCCATAGTGAAAGTATGCCTAATGTCTGATTTGTAAGGCCTTTTCTCTGTAAGGTTTGGGGCATCTGAGAAATTGGTTTAGCAATACTTCTAGATGGTACTTAGGCAAACTTGATAGCAAAAATGGCAATTGTAGCAAGATTTGTACTCCAGCCCAGACTTAGATGCTGGAGGATATGTATATTTTGAATGTTATTAGTAAAAAAATTTGGACATTGATTTAAAAAGAAAAAAAAAAAAAACTAACTTTTTTAAGCTATATTATTGGGATCTAATGTGGGACCTTGTACTTGTAGACTGGCTGCAAGCTAGCAGTCAAGCTGGAGATTAGGGAGCTGAGAGTTAGTGAGCTGGGAGTTGGCAAGCTTGATAACCTGAGTGTTAGCAAGCTTGGCAGGCTGGGTGTTGGCAAGCTCAGCAGGCTGGGTGTCAGCAAGCTGGGCATCTTTAGGGTACCAAGCTTTAGGATTGCAAGCTGAAGTGTATCAAGCTTAGGGGGGGCCAAGTAAATACTTATTGGCTGGGTGGTTATATCTATATTTTCTCAACATAGTGGTAAATTAAGTGAGGTGAAGTGAAGGATGAGGTGAAGCAAAGGATGAGGCGAAAAGAACAAGAGACAAAAGTAAGCTTTTGATATCTTAAATGTTCAAAAGCTATAACATCTTTCAGAAGCTCTTTTGGAATCTCTCTGAAATCTCTTTCAGAAGCTCTTTCGGAATCTCTTTGAAATCTCTTTTGGAATCTCTTCAAAATCTCTTTTGAAATCTCTTTTGGAATCTCTTCAAAATCTCTTTCAAAACCCATTTCTAAATTGCATATTATTTGCAATCTGAGGAATGAGAGTGAGAGAGGTCGAGGAATATATAAGAGTTGTGCAAGAGGAGTAGAATGTAAGAGGAGTAGAACACAGTGAGGAAAGCTCTGGATTACAAGCATAGTATAAGCATAAGTGCAAGCTTTGCTCCACTCAGCTGATAGCTGATATCACATGATATCAGCTTATTATCAGCTTATCAGACTAAGCAGAGCAAAGCTTATTCTTATGTTTATGCTTATACTTGCAATCTGGAGCTTTCCTCACTGTGTTCTACTCCACTTTGCATGATTCAGTGGGTTCTGTATAAGCCCTGATTGAGCAAGTTTTGTAACAACATTTGAGTGAGGTTTGTGATATATTTGAGCAAAATTTACAGTGAGATTTGCAGCGAGATTTGAGCAAGATTTGCAAGTAAGATTAAAGTAAGATTTGTATAAGCCAGGCTTTGCAAGCCTTGTACTTGCAAGCTCAGCTGATAACTGATATCATGTGATATCAGCTTATATTATGTTATATCAGCTTGTGACTGAGCTTGTCTAGGCTTATAAGTATAAGGCTTGCAAAGCCTGGTTTATATAAATCTTGCTTTAATCTTACTTGCAAATCTCACTTTAATCTTGCTTACAAATCTTGCTTTAATCTTACTTGCAAATCTTGCTCAAATCTTACTACAAATCTTGCCCAAATGCACTACAAACCTCACTCAAATGTCATTACAAACCTTGCTCAATTGGGGCTTATGCAGAACATGCTGAATCATACAGAATATACTGAATCTCCAAAGTATATTTGCTGTTTGCAGTTACATGATAGGTATCAGTTCACTACCTGTATATATTTATTCATCTATCCTCTGCACAATTGATCATTGACTATTGTACCTTATGCTGCCACCTCACTGCTCTCTATCTTACTATCCCCCAGCTTGCTGACTCCTGTTCTAGACCTCACAGTTCTTGGCTTTCCCTACCACTTGCTGCCTCTCCCCAACTCCCCACCCCCTAGTTCACTGCCCCCCCAGCTCATTTCTCAGTTTGCCACTCCCTAGCTTGCCACTTCCTAGCCACTTTCCAGCTCTCAGCCTTCTACTTAAGCTCCCAGTCCCCACCATTATTAAACACTTTTTGAAATATCTAAAGATCAAGAAGTATATTTAGAAGAAATCTTAGAACTATCAGATGATATATTAGAGGATATATCAGAGGATATATCAGAGGATATATCAGATATCTCCACTAGTTCATTATTACCAATGAGCATGTGAATAAAATAAAAACAAAACCTAGTGATAGCTGGGTGTGGAATCATGCCACAAAGGTAGTTTTATATATTGTGCTAATAGTTACATTTATAGGAGTAGTTGGTCTCATCAGTTATAAGGGTGGTCAGTCATAAAGGTAGTTGGTTATAAGCAGTTGATGTTCTAATATTGTCTCATATCTCTCTATTCAAATAGAATTTACAAAGTAAGCTCATCAGTTGCAACTATTGCATAACTTGGAGCTATATATTGAAGGATAGCAATATCAACAATTATAAACGACATCTCTGGAAGCATCATAATGTCATACTCTTACCTCTCTAGTATGCTGAGAATTCTTGCTAGTCTAAGATAATATTGTAAGTATAGATAGACTGAAATTCAGGAAGTACTTAGGAGGTTATTAGAAAAATAATTTAACAAATTTTATTATTACAAATAAGAACACACTAGCAAGACTTTAAGTGATGAAAATTTCCATCAGTTAATTACCAACTTCATTATCACTAGATATCAGCCATTCTCCACTATCAAAAATACTGGCTTCAAGTATCTCCTTCACATATTATACCCTGATCTGGCTCTTCCAATGGCTGATATGATTTTATGAGTTATTCAAAAGAAATTCAAACTATTGTAGACTCAAGTAAAAGCAAGACTGGTAGAGCTCAAGTCAAAGATATCACTTACACTTAATTGTTGGATATTGGTCATTAATATCAAGGCCTTTTTTGAAATAATAGCTCATTGGATTGATAGTAATTGGAAGATGCATGACATTATCTTAGACTTTATAAATATTAGTAAAATAATACACACAGATACCAATCTTACAAAAAGTCTAGAGCTTGTAATAGATAATTTGTTGCCTAGTAATAATCAAATCATTGCTATTGTGTGTGATAGTACCAGTAATAATGATACTCTGTTTGAGAATCTCCACCATCTGCTCACTCATATATACTATTTTGAGTATGTATTAAATCTCATTGTTCATGATGCTCTTGGTTCGCTTAGCAAGCCCATTGAAAAGCTATGAGAGTTGATAAAGAAGATTGAAAATTTAGCACAATGACAAGAACAACTAGTGAAGGTCTGAGATTCCTCTGGAATTCCCATTTTAAAGTCTCTCTTAGATATTATGATGAGATAGAGTTCTATATATGAAATGTTAGCATGTGCTTTGGAGATTTGTAAGATAAGATTTTGAATCTATTTGTATAGATTTTGGAATATAATTCAAAAGTATTTTGGTACTAAATAAATTAATATTACTTCAAATAGGGCTTGGATATATTGTGTGCCTGAATAAGCAAATGAGCAATATATCTGAAGATGCATGGCAATAATTTGAATTGATTTGCCGATTTCTCAAGCTTTTTACCAAAGTGACAACCATGATGTCAGCTTTGAAGTATCCTACAATAGCAGCTGTTATCCCACTATTTAATCAGCTATGTGATCATCTTGAAGATGTCATCAATATATATCAAATTGATGAACATTTTAATCAAATATATATATGATTTTGAAAGTAATTTTATTTGTAAATTTAGGAACTAATTTAGTAAGTAATTGGGAAGTAATATATATATATTTCCATTTATTTTTATTTTTTGTAGATAATGCTTACAAACTTCTAAAGTATTACTGCAAGATGACACTATTATATAGCATAGCTTCGGCCTTAGATCCATATATCAATATGCATTATTTCTATCATGAGCAATGGAAAAAATCCTCAATTGATGAATGGAAGAATCAGATGGAATGTATCTGGAAAAAAGAGTATAAGTCTGTTAATACTATTATTATACCCTCAATATTCTGTAATACCAATGATTTTATCAACTCAATATATGATAAGAAACAGTATATTGATGTAGATGATGAGCTTGAATAGTGGGTATTGTTTTTTTATGTTTTTTGGTTGGCTTGGTTAATTTTCACTCATATTTCTCTATTTTAGTTATTTGTCAGAGAATCCAGCTGATCCTCATATAGATATACTGGATTGGTGGTGGTGAAATCAGTCAGTATATCCTAATCTTTCATAAATGGCTCATAATTATCTTACTATTTCAGTGACATCTATTCTATCTGAATGTATTTTTTCTATTACTAGTGAGCTAGTGACTGAATGTTGAAACAGCTTATATATAAATATAATTTGTGTATACATGTATTTAGATTCTTGATGGTCTTCAGATATTTTTCACTTCTAATTTCTCTGAATATTATCCAAATATTATCTGAATCATTTTTTCAGGGTAGAGTTCAGAGGATCAGGTTCAGGGTCAGATTCAGGGGTCAGGTTCAGGATCAGGTTCAGGGTCAGGTTCAGGTTTGGGTTAAGGATAAATAACAAGTTGAGTGATATATATTTCTAGGTTGAGTTAAAGATAGGTTATGTTTAATTCTGGGTCAGGTTAAAGATGGGTAATGTATCTTTCCAGATTGGGTTAAAGATGGGTGACATATAATTCTGAGTCAAGTTAAAGATGGGTGATATATAATTCTGAGTCAGGTTAAAGATAGGTGATATATAATTCTAAGTTAGGTTAAAGATGGGTGATATCTAATTCTAGGTTAGCTGTTTTATGGATTGGGTTTCAGATTAATCAGGTCAGGATTATAGAGCACTACTGGCAGCTTATACAAAAAATAGATTACCTTTTTTATTAGTTTCAGCAGTATTTACATTATCATATTTCTTCTGATAGTTACCACCATTTCTATATTGCTAATATTGACTTTTTCCATACTTATTTTCATTTTCCCAGTAATAGTATTAGTGTTTTCTATATTCATACTTACAATAGTATTCACAGTACTCATTATACTTAGCTGATTAGCTAGACTGGTAGTTATATTATTAAGTTTGGGTTTGGATTTATTGATCTTATTGGCTGTATCTTTAATCTTGTTTGTTACTGTATCTCTGGAATTCATAGAATACTCTTTCATTAACATTTTCTTCAGCACTATTTCTTTGGTACATTTTCTCATTCATAAGACTTATTATCATATAGGTGTAGTCTGAGAGACTACCACTCTCATATATGACTATAATGATAACATTATATATGTCCAGAAGTCTCCTTATGAGTGCTATAACCTTATATTCATAGCCAATATAATCCACAGATATGCTGAGGGAATTTACTGATTCATCAGATTATTAATGTGACTGGTGTATTCACAAATACTCTCCTTAGGCTACATTTGAAAATTGAATAGCTGGGATTTCAGATGAAATCTATTCAATATAGATGCTTATATATAATGATAGCATAGGACTTTCCATACTTTGTTGGCCATATCAGCATGTATTATGAGCTTTATTTGTAAGTTTAACAATAAAAATATAATCTTACATAATGCTCAAAGATTATTTATGAGACCATAAAATTGAATCTGTACTTGTAGATTTATATACTCTATTAAGCCACATTCTTCAAAGAGATTCATCATATAGAATACCCAGATAGTATAATCTTTCTCATTGAAGATTGGGATAGACCTCTTGGCTGTATTTACACTTACAATGAGGACTGTTCTCATTAATAGAATGCTTACAATTGGTGTATCTATATTACTAGGTTATTTATTACTTGATATTTCTAGGACATATAATTGGATAGTATATATTTATAAGGTATATATGCTATAGCCACTTAATACTAGTGGGGCTCATAATCTCTGTTAAAAAGAGGGGCATTTTTATTGTGTTTATATAGAATATATATATCATATATTACTCATAAATGATATAAGACTAATAAAATCACTAATTATATATTGATATATTGAGTTGCTATCTCAACAGTTCTAATAAAGATTATTCCCATTATAGATATCTTTATAAATATAGTCTTTTTTATAATTTGTATTCTATTTTTAGACAATATTCTAATTATAAGTAACTAAATAAGATCTCTAATGATAAATTATAAGAGAAATATTATACCTATTCTCTTTATACTCTTCATAAGTCAGTATACTATACTATCAATAATATATATAATTCTGATGATTATTTTATAGTAGACTATTATGTATCTTAATATAATCATAAAGGACTTAGATAATAGAGTAATTATATATTTTTTATTTTATTTTATTCTCTTATTATTCTAGTTTGTTTTCTTATTATTGAGATAACTTTAAATTATTATTTTATCCTAGATATTAGTATTTAGTTATTATATAGTTTCTTTCAGTTTTCTTATAGTAGATTCCAGAATTTTATATATTTTAATTTAGTTTCTTTTATTTTTACTTTTATATCTTTATTTTCTTTAGAGCTATAATGAAATAGTTTATATAGTTCTTAAATTAGAGTAAATTAAAGTAGTTATTATTAATTTTATTTAGCTAATTCTTAGTTAGTTATTTACTTTATAGATCTTTTTTTGATTTTTTTATCTTTAGTAGTTATATGGTTTAATACTAATACATATTATCTTTTATATAATAAATATATTATAACTTAAAGTCTAACTTTAATCTTTATATCTATTTATTATTTTTATTTTGTTTGTTATATAATTAATTCTTTGTCTTCTCTATAATAAATAAGTTATATTTTTATCTCTTAGATAGAAATATATCTAAATTTGGTTATAAATTTTTGAAAATTTATAATTTAGAAAATTATAAAAATATTTCAACTCTTGATTTTTTATGCTTTTTTAGATAAATTAAGTTATATTTTTACCAGAAAATATAAAGTTGAAAAAATCAGATTTTTTAATAAAAAATTACTACCATAAAGAGATTCTCATATATTATTTAAGAGATAGATTTATATATTTAAATATTTTAGTGAATTGTTATTTAGTTGTCTATTTTATTATTACTCTAGTTATATATCTTAGTATTTATATATATATTTATATTATAATAATATAACTTTTCTTCTCTATAATTAAAATTTAACTTGAAATTTAAATCTTACTTAAATATTATCTCTAACTTTAATACTTATATTTCTTTCTAGATATAAATATATGTTAGACTTTAAGTAAATATAATATAAGGCTTTAAGATCTTTAATAATAAGAATATAATAGATTATAAAAAATTACAAATATTTTATAATAATTAAAAAAAATATTATTAAAATATCTAAGATATAAAACTTCTGTAAAACTTTAATTTAAAAATTTAAATTTAACTTTTAATTATAACTTAATATATCTATATATGACCTTATACCATTCTATCAGATTTATGTTATTTATATATTAGTATAGAGAAATATATAATCTATATAATTTCAATAAAATCACCCTCTTTATAATAAAGATTATGAGCTTTGTTTGTAAGTTCAACAATATGTATGCAATCTTGCATAATGCTCAGTGATTATTTGCAATGTTGTAATCTTAAATTAATATTTATAACTTTGTATACTCTACTAAGCTACATTTATTAAGCAATTAGATCCAAGTAAGTCTATAGAATCAGACATAAGAGTGACAGAAGTATAGAGCAGTATAAAGCTCATTTTATTATCAAGAATTATTTGTAAGATTATAATATAGACTAGATGAGATATTTTTACTAATATTCAAGCTTACTTTACTTAGAATACTCCTTATGATTAGTATGATATATGACCTCAAAATCTATTAAATAGATGTTAAGATGGTATTCCTGAATAGTAATATAGATACCAAATTATATGTCTATCAACTATAAGGATACAAACTATATAAAAGTCCAAATAGTGAGCTTATATACAAATTATATAAAGGACTATACAGTATCAAGTAAGCTTTGCAAACTATTAAAAGAACTCAGATTTATACAAGAAAGTACTATTCTATACTAAGATAACTAGTTTACAATTATACTAACCAAGAATCTAGTATATTACAATAAAATAAAATATATTAATATACAATATCATTTTGTTTGTAAATACATAGAAAACAGTATAATATATCTAGAGTATATTCCTACAGAGTATAAAATTGTAGACTTATTGACCAAAGTCCTTCCAAAGCCAAAGTTTAAGCAATATACTAAAGGAATGGATCTCATGAGCTATATATTAGTATTTAGTTAACTACAGGATAATTTTCAGACTATCAAAAGTCTCTCATACAATCTATGCATCTAACTTCTATATAGGTTACATCTCTTATCTACAAGTGAGTTATAGTATATTTCTGTGAGTATTTTCAGATATTTCATATATTTTAGAATACTTTTTAATCTGTGAAAATTCTTTAGATATAGAATTTCTAGTTTTTTGAGTTATATGTAGTTTTAGTTTTTTTGTATATATTTTGTATTACTTTTTATTCTAGTTTGCATTTTTTTTTTAAGATACATATTATATTCTTTTTTTTTGATTTATATATCTTATTAAGTGAGAGTATTGAAATAGTAACTAATTTGCCAGCATATGATCTTATATCATTCTATCAGATTTATATTATTTATCAGTAATACAGAGAAATATATAACCTATACAACTGCCCTCTTTATAATGAATTATTATTTTTTTAGTTATAATTAAGTTTTTTATTAAAGATAATTAATATTATAGTTTAAACTAAAATATTAAATAATTTTTATATTAGTAATATTAATATATCTAGATAATAAAAATTGTTCAATTTATTATTATTTTTAAATATATTTATAAAAAAATTAATATCTTTAGTTAGCTAATTAGTTCTATTTATATTATTTTTTATAATTATAAAATATGAATTATTATATCATTTTTCTTTTTTTATTAGTTATATTTACTACTATCTATAACTTATTTATATAATATTTATCTATTACTATAATACTAGCTAATATTTAATTTTTTTTTAGATATTATTTATATTATAATTATTTACTATTATAAGATATTACTGATTTTTATATAATAGAAAATAATTCAATATTTATTAAAATTTTGTTATAATCTAATAATCTCTAATATATAACCCTTTATCTGAATAGAGAAGTGAAGTAATAGTTTGAGAGATTTTAGTAATATAATAAATAGAGGAGATCTTGATCTGATAGACTTCTCTAAAAAGATATATTATCTAAGAGCTTAGTAGTTAAAGAGGACTATTGAGCTAAGGAGAGGTGGGTAGATACTACTGATGCAAAAGATCTGAAAGATATAGTTCTTTACAGAGGCTCTTTAGATAATCTGCTATTATTAGTTAGACTGGGTAGTAGTAGATACTTATAATATAAGTGCTTTTGATAGAAGATAGTAAATAGTATTTATTATATTGATCTATATTAATATAATACTAAAGAAAGATATATTGAGGTCTAGTAATATAGTAGTGAGACAGACTACTATTGGGTAGCTCTTTACTAATTGACTTTAATATTAGTGCTAGAGTGAAGTACTAGAGGACCTATTAGCTACCAGATAGCTAGAATTGGTGAGGAGAGTGACTAGACTATTATTTAATCCTAGAGTACTAAGATATAGCAGTAACTTCTCTTAAAGTTCTGGATAATGTAGTAATATATACTAAGAAGGAATATTTTTTTAAACTTTTAATTACATTACTTAATTGATAAAAAGTCCTTTTCATATAATAAATATTATAATATAAAATAGAAGAAGAGTTTTATATAGATATCTGAATATTTACTAAATATATATATAGTATTTAAAGATTTTTGAGTAATAGTAGAGAGTTATCTAGAAGTATAAAGATAAGAGAATAGAGAAAGAGGTTATTGATATAACTTGAGTGATAATCTGATAGGATATATTAATAATAAGTAGCTTACTACTAAGTGAATTTTGAGAGTATAGGTAAGATTGATTAGATATTAGTTATCCCTTTGACTATAGATAAGATCGTCTTTTAAAATCATTTAGCAGACAAATTAAAGTTTGAAAAAAATGATTTTTTGAAACATTGTTTTTCTGTTAAAAATATATCTCAATTTGTTTAAAAACAAAAAATTTTTTTTTTATGAAATTTTTACCAAAGGTAGAATTATTATATAAAAAATTATTGGTAAATTTTTTTTTAAAAGCTATTATAATTTTAAAAGTTATAAACTTTTAAAATCTTGCCTCTAAATATAGGTGCAAAACAGTCAAAGGAATATGAAATATTTCACATGTAAAAATAGTAATAAAATATCCTAGCTCCCATAGAGTCTGTCTCTTAGCCTAGAAAAGGTTTGGTATGTGAGCTGAAAATCTCAAAGGGGAAACAAAGGAAAGAAAAGCCAGAAGACAAGAGAGAAAGAGAAAAACACCCCCTATAAAATTTGGAAGCAGGAAGGAGGTATGAAAAAAGACAGTAAATTAAAATGGAGTGGAGAGAGAAGAGAGGAAAACCAACAGCTCATGGTCCTCCACTAAGCTCACAAAGTCTGGGACAGACTTTGGCACCTATGGTGCCTTGTCTTTTCAGGACTAAGTATCACTTAGTTCCAGACCATTATAAAGTTAGTTGTTCATAGATTGAAGATGAGTAGAGCACCTGAGGGGGGTCTTGCAGATGCCCTTGCTCTTGCACCAGAAGACCATGTAGACTAGAGAAAAAGTCCACACCTTGCTAGAAAGGGTGGACATCTGGTATAACAGGTGGTAATAGTGCTCAAAGGTTGTCCAGAAACTCCAGTTACTACTCTCAAGGGCCTCATCAATAGATATGCCTCCTTTGAGAGCCTTGGTGGAATATTCAGCCCACATAGAGTGTGGGTGGTGGACAGGGTTGATACCTGCAGTTGCCATGTACTCAGAGAACCAGTTGCAAAGGTAGTTCAGGGTAAGATTGTGATGTAGAGAATATATACTGATGAAGAGCCAGTCACCATTAGTAGAGAGACATAGGTATTCTATCTTATGAGTTCAATAGAAGGTCCAGTAGACAGAGCATATATCCATATTCTCAAGGAGGGCTGGGATAGAGCAGGAGACCTTGGTAGTGATGTCAGGGGTGTATTCCTTAGTGATATTGGCAGTTAGGACCATTTTTGCTAGCTAGTCATTTGTGCTACCATGAAAACTAATAGTTGCCCAGCATCTTGCAAAGTTGCTCACCACACCAAATCTATAGAGACGTCTACAAGCTAAACTGATTGAAAAATTACAAAAGGTCTCAGAAGAAAGAAAAGACCCCTCTTTGACCCAGGAGATAGTAAAAAGCCCTCCATCATTATTGAAGAAGAATTGACACCTCTGCAATGGCAACAACTAGTACTTCTTCATATATATAAAGATATCTTCACTACTGATTTTGGCAACCTGTTATATAACCCATTATAATACTATAGTATAAATGCAGAAAATGCATCACCTATCTGACAGAAGTCTTATAGAATACCTCATCACCTAAAGACATTTATAAAGGAATACATTCAAGAACTCTTAGACAATAGAGACATCCAACCTTCTACTAGCTCTTAGGCCAGCTCTATACTTATTATATTAAAGAAAGGAGGATGTAAACTCTATATAGACTATAGAAAACTCAATTCAGTCACTGAAAATGATGTCTAATCTTTGCCCAGAATTGATGATCTCTTAGACTAGTTATAAGATACCAGATACTTTAGCAGTATAGATCTTTTTGCAGAATTCCATGAGATCTCCATGGATCCCAAAGACATTCAGAAGACAGCCTTCCTTGCTCTAGAAAACTGTTTAAGTACCTCTGAATACTCTTTGGACTTTACAATATACCTCTTTTTTTTTTTTTTTTTTTTTTATAGTCACTTGGACTTTGCTATTTAGAACCAGTCTATCAAATTTAAATAAAGTACCCCCTCTCACTACCCAATCCCCCTAGGGGCCTCCCCCCCTATATTTTCACACTTAAACACCACCTTACCACCCACTACCCCAATCCTCCCCCCACTCTGCCTCTACCAAACAACATCTCTGACCACCCTGCAGACCCCATCCCAGCCACCAGCCCATCAAGACATCCTCTATCAACCCTTTTCACTACAACAGCCACTCTCCCAACCCCAAATGCCTTTCTTCCTCAAATACAAATAACCAGTGTCCTACCAGCCCCACTCATATAGCTAAAACTCAATCCAAAGTGAGCCACTCCCACCACCAATCTATCTCTCAGATCCTTCCATTAACCCCTCTCACCATTCCTCCTTCTCACAACCCCCAATTAATTCCCAACTGCTAACCAAAAGTCACCAAGTATCTTGCACTCTCTCAGTCAATGTTCTAGTATCTATACAAATTCCCCTTTCTGTCCTATATTATAATACTCCTTACAGTCAGAGTTACCCCCTCCACCAGGTGGCCAGAGTTAAAGTTGAGCATGACATTTCTCTACAGTATATACTACCAAACCACCCAATAATTAGATAGTAGTCATCACTATATCTCTGCACTCCAGACCCAGACCTTATTCCAGTCTCACTCATTTTCTATATATACTATCTGCCAACTGCTAGGCCAAACATCCTGTCCCAACCCCCTCCAGCACTTGACCCTATTACCAATATTGAAGTTAATTAGAGGAGTGGTAGCAGCTGACAAGGATGAACTGGTGGATGTCTAAGAGAAGGAGTGGGATGAGGCTATGATTATAGGGGCTGATATAGAGAGAGGCCAGCAACTCTCAGAGGGGAGGAGGTGGGAAATCTTCTATAGATGTGCAAGATGATGAACAACTTTGTGGCAGAGGAGCCAGGGGAGATGGACCTGCAAGTGATGAGTAAAGAGCATTGAGCATATATTCTGTATAACAAGGAAGTGGTGGAGGTACTGAAGGCAGAGATTCTTGCAGTTTTCCTGGAGAAGGAAGAATATGAGGTGGATAAGGAGAGGGGGGCTGAGCTGGCAGTTGCTGCTGGTAAGTGGGCCACTTTCTGTTGGGCAGAGTGATATAAGTTGCAGCTCTGGCAGGAGGCCTGTCTGGAATATCATGAGGATTTTGAAGAGAAGAAGAATGGGGAGCTTGCAGAACTTCTGGTTGGATTGGAGGCTAAGAGGACTGAAGAGGAGGAGGTGGCTGCTGAACATAATCTGGACTTGGCTCAGGAGGAGATGAACATGGAGTAGTAGAGGATATACTTGTTATTTTACATTATTCTTTATAAACAGTATAACCAATATTTTTTCTTTGAATATAAATGGGTTATGGGGTTCATTTTGATGATGGAATATTTTTACTTAGCTGAAGAGATTAGAGGCTGATCTCTTTCTTTTGCAGGATATCAGAAGCAAGGATGATTTGGATAAACTGGAATGTACAAAGAAATGGGGAGAGGAGGTGGTTTGGAAAGGCAAGGTTGGGATTCTGGTCCAGAGGGGCAGAGGAGAGGTATGAGATATGCAGAACTGGAGAGATAGGCTGGATTGGGGAGAGTGTATTCATACTGCTCAGGAGCTGTGTAAGCGCACAACCTCCAAGCCACAGAAATCACACACGATCTCCGAACAAATCTGGAAATCACCTGCAAGATCACGAAGCTGAGTCAAACAGAAGTCACAGTGCACAAAGCTGAGTCAATACCAAGTCATGAAACACAAGATCCACACAAATGGAATCTTACCAATCCAGAACAAATGCATATATACCCAGCCCTGAGACGTGTCGAAACAGAGAACCAAAACAAACAACATCCACAACTCCAAACACACAAACATG
>RBNI01000503.1:0-30048 GCA_003990745.1 Jimgerdemannia flammicorona | reverse complement strand
AAAAAAAAAAAAGATAAGGTCAAGATAGGGAGAATGGAATCTGGTCTGGATAGTTGGCTGGGCCTGGGGAAGGCATCGACAGCTACTCCTGGGGGACAGGGAGGGGCCTCCATAGGAGGGTCAGGTAGTAGGAGCAGGGGGGAGAGTAGGGGCTAGAGATGTAACTACTGATGGAGCTGTGACTGGGGATCTGGGAAAAAATCCAGATATGATGGTGGTTGACAGTTCAGAACAGAGGATGGGCACAAGACCCAGGGACCTGGCAGATGGTGTGACAGGTATAGTGTTGGCACCATTACTCAAGAAATCAAGGTCAGAATTTGCCATCATGTTGTGTTTCTGAGGCTTGGTAGTGACTACCAGGATGATCTTGAGACTGGTGATGCAGGAGGTGAAGGGAGCAGCCTTGGTGAGATTATTGAAGGGGAAAGAAGGGGTAGAGATTGGGTTCAAGGAGGAGGCATTATTATTGGAGGCCATGGATAAGAGGGTAAAGGTGGGCAGAGTGGTAGTCTCTATAGCCAGATATATGTACTGGGACCCCCAAGTGGTACAGTTGATGGTGTTGGTTCTTCCTACAGTATTGAAGGAGAGGGCCAGGGAGTTGATTGTGGAGGTGATCAAGGAGTATGGAGAGATTGTGGATATCAAGTTCAGAGTCTGGGAGGATACTGAGCTCTGGACTGGTGACATTGACATCTGGGTAAGGCTGGCTGGAAAGGAGAACATAGGGAAGACAAGGAACTGGCTGGTAACTCTTAAGTGGAGACAAGTGGAGTACAAAGTCTTGTAAGTGAAAGGGACACTGAAAGAGGAGGAGGATTTGCTGGAGGCTCTTGAGGATCTGGCAGGAGCAGTTGAGAGAAGGAGATTGGCTTGGAAGGAGTATGAAGCCAAGACAGTGGTGGAAATGGTAGATGGAAAGAGGATCAGAATGGACAAGGTGACCTGGGAGAAGATGCAGGAGAGGTATATTCAGAAGGAGCTACTGGAGAGGTTGGGAGGTAGTGGGGTTGGCAGCAGTGCAAGAGAAGGTGGTGCAGGATTGTGAGAGAGTACCTGGGCTAGAGAACACAGAACAACCCAAGGTGGGGCCCAGGGTGGATCAAGAGAGAAGAGACAGGGTGGCATGGAGGCTGATGCAGAAATGAGTAAGGAAGCACACCCTCAGTATAGTGTCTCAGATGGGGCAGGAGGTGAGAAGGAACTACTAGATATACCAGAGGAGGAGTGGGATGAGTCAGTGAGGAGGAGTGCTTTGGTAGACCCAGAGGTGGGGGTTGAAAGGGTCGCCCAGGGTTGTGCAGAGGCAGTGGATGAGGAGAAATGGCTGTGGAAGACTCTGGAAGGGGTAGTAGCAGAGGAGTTGGGGGGAGAGGACTTCTGGGTTATGGAAGAGAGATATTGGGAGGAAATTCCTCATAGTGAGGAGGTACCAAAGAAAGTTAGGAATGAGATTCTAGTAGTACTCTTGGAATCAGTAGAATACCAAGTGGATGATCAGAGGGAGGAGGAATTTCAAGTGATTATGAATGAATGGACAGTATATTTGTGGGGCTCAAGGAAGGGATTGGAGAAGTGGAAAGTGGTCTGCATAGATTATTGGGTGGAAATAGAAGTGGTAGATGAGGTGGAGTACCAAGAAATCTTGGAGGCATTGGATGCTCAGACTATAGTAGAAGGTGATCTGGAAGCAGAGCAGCACTTGGATTTGGCTGGAGATGAGATGAGTATGGAATACTAGGCTGGGTTTTCAAAATCAAACATTATTCAATATGGACAGTATAACTAGAATATTCTCTTTGAATGTGAATGGGTTGAGGGGTGCAGCTCAGCGTAGGTACATATTTGGTTAGCTCAAGAGATTGGATGCAGATCTCTTCTTATTGCAGGATATACATTACAAGGTAGATGTGGACTTACAGGATTGGACTAGGGAATGGGGGGGGGCAGCAGTATAGACTGGGTGGGTGGGCATTCTAATTAGAAAAGGGATGGGGGACATTGGCGATATTGGACATTGGGGGAGTAGATTGGTATGGGGAGTATGAAAGAGGCCTGAATGGAGCCCTTAGACTATTGGGTCATGTTATTGCCTGGCAGAGCAGGGGGAGCAGGTAGATTGGATCAGAAATTTGAAAGAGGCTGGCATGATGGGAGAGGCAGAGATTGACTGCCTGGGGAGTGATTTTAATATAGTATGGAATAATATAATGGACAGGACTAATAGTAGAAGAGGAATGAGGAGCAGTAGTGGTAGATTAGAGGACTAGATGGAGATGGAGAGGTTGAGTTCTCTGGTTGACTTGGGGAGACAGTTCTGGGAAGATTGTTGAATTTATACTCACTGAGTGGTAAGGCTGGGCTCCAGGATTGACTGGATATTAATAGCAGAGTGCTGGGGAGCAGATATCTGGGCTGCACTGGAGGTGGTTTGGTGCCCATGGTTGGATCACTGGGGTTTGATAGGAAGGGGGAGGTTTGGGGGAAGTGGGGAGGGGCCTGGACATTGGTGATTGAATTCTTCTTTATTGGAAGATGGTACTTTGTGGCAGACTGGGAGGGAGAGGTTATTGGGAAAATTGGTAGGTGGCAGGAGCAGGGCCTGGTGATTGGGGATCATTGGCAGAGGCTGAAATTGAGTGCTCAGAGGTACTGGAGGGAGGCAGGGAAAGGAAGGAGTGCTCAGAGGCAGAAGCAAATGCTATGGGCTTTACAGCAATTGGCAGTACTCCTAGGGAGATGGGTGGGGGTACTAGAGAATTGGGAGATGATCAACTGATATATTCTGTGGATTCAAAAAGAAGTTGAGAAGCTTAAAAAAGTGATACAAATGGAGAAAGAGGTTCAGCTAAAGGGGATTGTGGCACAGCTGTGGTGGCAAGGGTTGGAGGGAGAGAGGCCCATTAGGTTTTTATCACAGTTGCTATAGGTACAGAGAACTAAACAGCAGTGGGATAGTATCTTGAATGAGGATGGGGAGATGGTGGTGGGGACTTTGGCAATTCTGGGATTGCTGAGAAACCACTGGGAGGATTTGTAGAGTGAGGAAGAAGGGGGTGAGGATGCCTTGAACATTGAATGACAATTGGAGAATTGGCATCCAGACCCAGCATTGGACCTGGGGGCACTAGGGGACTCAGTGTGGGGGGAGGAAATTTGCAATTGACAAGCAAGGGGATAGCTCTGGGAGAAGATGGGCTTCCCTGGGATTTTTGGAAAAAGATAGCTGGAGTGGAGGTGGTTTTGGAGGAGATGTCAGTGATCTGTAGTGAGGTGCTTCAGTCTGGTACTTGGATTGGGGGCCAGCATCTAGGGCTGGTCTCCTTGCTTTATAAGAATAAGAGGAGAAGGGAGGATTGGAAGAACTGGCAACCAATCATGCTCCTTGATATGGACTGCAAGCTGGTGACAAAGATCTTAGTGATTAGACTACAGGGGATAGCTCAGCAAGTACTAGGGATAGAGCAGAGAGGATTTGTTAATGGGTGGTTGATCTGAGATGGGATGGCCTGGGTCTAGAGAGTGATTGAAGGGGCTCAGGTAGCAGGGGTTGATGGCCAGTTAGTGTTTCTGGATCAGGAGAAGGCATATGACAGAGTGAGGAGGATCTGGCTAGAGGGAGTACTGAAATGGGTTGGAGTTTCCCCAGGGTTCAAGAGGTCACTCATTAGTCTATTGGAGAATAGTCAGGCAGCATTGGTAGTAAATAGGCACAGAAGTGTAACCTTTCCACTTAGTCATGGGGTGCCACAAGGAGATCCTTTGTCACTCATCTTATATGCTCTTTCCTTAGAATTTCTATTGGACAGAATTAGGTGTTGAATTGGAGTTTTGGACATTCTGGGGATTAATTGGAAAGTGGGGGCTTTTGCAGATAATATGGTGGTTGGACTGGGTTTATTGGAGGATGTGAGGGAATTGCAGAGGTCAGTGGAATGATATGAGTGGAGATCTGGTGCTAAACTCAACTGGCACAAATGTGAGACTCTGGTGCTAGGGGGCAGAATAGTTGGCAGTGACATAATTGGAATGGTGGTACTAGCAGGAGAACCAGTTCATTATCTGGAGATTTACTTCTTGGTGTATGGGTCTCTCCTACCCTATACATAGTGGGAACAGCAGCTTCTAGTATGGGGAAATGTGCTCTTGCAGTGGGGTGGTTAATATATATCCTTGGCAGATAGGGTGATGGTGCTGAATGTGTATTGGCTGCTAAAGCTGTAGTATGTGGGATATTATTTGGACTTCCTGGTATAGGTAGTCAGGTGGCTTCTGAAGATGGCAAAATTATGGATCTGGGCTGGATGGCAAAGTCAGATAGGATGGGAGGTTCTGACCTTACCTGTTGATAGAGGTGGGCTAGACTTGGTGGACTTTACCAAATACCTTCATTGCCTAAGAGTATGGTGGCTGAAGAGGGTGAGCGAGTTGAGGGGCTAGGAGTGGGTACCACTCATGCAGAGGGTGTGAGAAGCCCAGTATTTCCCCCATAGAGTATCTGGTAATCTGCTTACAATAGTGGCCCTGGATAGAAGCAAGAGGATATAGTATAAAGGCTTTTGGTGGGGGGTGGTGGATAGTGTAAGGAGAATTGGACTTCAGTGGCAGGGTGATGAGGGGGAGGAGGACTGGGGACCATGGATGTAGAGATGGGACAGGCTACTGCTGGGTGGTACATTGGTGGAGGATTTCCAGCTTAGTGATAGAATGGATTATATGTGGGGCTTAGGGGGGGACCTATGGCCTATAGCATAGCAGAGGGTGGGGATTGGCAAGGAGTAGGACTGGCATGGTCTTTGGTCTTGGAGCAAGCAGGTGATATGGTGGCTTCCCCCCAAGTTCTGAGTGGTATTGTGGAGGTTTCTGAGATAGAATGTGATGCTGAACTATTGATCTAGGCACTTGGTGGCAGATGGCACATTTGAGTGTAAGGAATGTATGGATGTTGGCCAGGAGGGAGGAGTGGTACAAATACCTGAACATTGGCTTAGTGAGTATGAGGTTTTAGAGGAGTTTTGGCACTATATTATAATCCAGTTAGAACTGCGGGACCTGGTGGGGGGGGAAGGGGGGAGATGGGGGGATCTCTGCCAGAGGCTTGTGGGCAGGGTGGGGGATGAATGGCTGACCTTAGGTTGGGTTCTGGCAATCTGAGTTGGGCTGGCCAGACATTGGTTACATGAATTTGAGGAGGGCCAGCAGGCTGGAGTTGGGGCTAAGGTGGCATGATGAGAATGGCTCTTACTGAACATTTTGAATAGCTGGTGGAGAGGGTGGAGATCAGGTGGGGGAAGCTGATAGAGTTTGGTAAATTGTATTTGCTGGAAAAGTGGAGGGAGGGTTCGAGTAGTGGGTGGCTGGGTTATCCTCTATCAGAGAGAGATGGAGGGGGATGAAGAGGATCTGAGGAGTATTGGGTGAGAAGTTGTGGGTGGAATTGTATTATTATTTATAGATTGAGGTAATAAAGGGCAGTCCAAGTGACTATAAAAAAAAAAAAAAAAAAAAATAGAAGAAGAACTGTACCAATTTATCAAAAGATGTGATAAGTGCCAAAAACAGAAATAAGATCAGCAAGACCAGGCACCTGGGTCATCAAGAATTGAGCCTATCCTCTTCCACTACATCACAATGGATATCATTGGGTCACTACCAGTAATACTATCAGAAAACTGCTATATTATAGTTATTGTAGATGTCTTTACTAAATAGATAGAAGCAGGAGCATTACAAGAAGTCAATGTCCTCTCTATAGCTGACTTCCTGCACCGAGAAATCATCTGCTGCTACAAGATACCAAAGCAAATCACCACAGACCACAGTACAGAATTTGTCAATAGATTCTATAAGATAATGTATCAGAAATACAAGATTCAGCACATCAAGACCACTACATACCACCCTCAAGGAAATGAACAGATAGAGAGAACCAACAAGACCCTCAAGAATATCCTGGCAAAGATCTCAGACATAACTACCTCTCAACTACTCTCTCTGTCCTATGAGATATATGGTCACAGAGTATACACTTTACCCCAAGAGAACTGCTCTTCAGAGAAGAAGATTCCAATGGAACCTCAGTCACAAATCTAGACCTAACTTGGAGATAGGTTGACTCAGAAATCCAGAGACTACACTAAATCAGAAAGAAGGCTGAAGATTACATTACCAAGTTACAAGTACTGACAAGAATGAATATAGAAAAGAATCACAAGACTCTAGAACCCATCCAAATTAGAGAAAAGGTCCTACTATATTGAAATATGGTAGAAGCCTCATGGTTATGAAAACTGGAGCCTAAATAGAAAGGACCCTTCTATGTGCAAGATATCAAGAGTACTGCCTTCTGGCATAGAAAACTCTCAGAGACCATACTGCCTATTACAGTATATAGGAACAGACTCAAGAAGTACCATGAACCTATATAAGAGAAGTAAAATGTGATGACAGCCTGCGAGGTTCTAGTCCACAAATCATAACAGCATATCCCATGACCAGCAGGCAATCTGTCTGGACCATTCTCTAAGAGATACAGTACTAGTAACTACTCATCCATAAGACTTTCAAAGCCAGAGGAGTTCAAACTGTCAACTGATTAGTCAAGATCAGAATTAGGCCCTTGCTCTATATGAAGGGAGTGACCCTTCACCATCACACCAAAATACATACAGAAGACACCAGCCCATAAATACCACTTTTTAACCCCCTGCCAGAGGTTATAGAATCAGCAAATTTTTCAGAACTGGACCAATGAATAAAGACATTCAAGAAGATCCTTATTTAGGAGGAAGATGTAATAGTGATCTCAGAATGATGATATCAGCACAAGAGGCAGCAATTCCTTACAAGCCACCAGATTGGAGTATAAGAAGATCATATGGTATGACTCACCCAGACTACAAGATGAGCAATAATGACCAACTGTGAGTCATTGAGACCACAATACAGACATCTCAAGAAATATAAAAAAAGGATCAAGGAACTGCAGTAGTAGTAATCCAAAAGACCCACTAATTCTGAAATAGCTCAAAGACTTATTATAAACAAAATGTCTGCTGCTCACCAAACCTCAAGATCAAGGAACCACTAAGGCCTCTCAGTCTAGGAAAGAATGTTCCAAGACATCTGAAGAGCCATAAGGACCCACACCACATGGACTCCTAGTGTCAACCTAGGTACTGGTGACCCTTATCATTATATATGAGATGGAAACAAGAATCACCATTACTACTAAATGCCTTCAAATGTGGCAAGAATATGAAATAGGAAACCTCCTCTGCTGGAAATTCCCTCAAGCCAGCTCTCAAGAGCTACAAGATACCACTCTCATAGATATATATAAAATAAGGACAGCTAAGAAGATTCATCAGATCTTCAGGCATACACTATGATCAATCCTCAACTTAGAGTATACTAGAGTCTCAGACTTCAGGGATCTGTCAGCCCATCATATCAATATATTAGAAGCCATGGTAGCTACAGAGGTCCAGTTCACTATTACTCTTATGATGAGGTAGAAGAGTTCTGGTATCCCATCCTCCAGGACAACTCAGATCAGTTCCTGTAAGGATTGATCTCAGTATTCTAAGGCCCCAGCATCCAGGTTAGATCTCCCCAATACCCCACATTTGTTCCTTATTTTGTGGAAGAGAATGTTATAGATTAGAGAGCCCCTGCTACCACCAAACACAATGATATCATTGGTGATGATGTCATCCCCTACAATATATATAAAATGTGTAACCTATATGATGAGATAGATGAAATGTTTGTGGATCTCATCTCCTTCAGCAATGATGAGGATGAAGCCCCCATGGTCTTGAACATTCTGCTTTAAAGTTCTTAGTGACACTGAATTCTTCCAGCATCCTTTTCCTGTACTACTGAATTCTATCAGCACTCTGAACTTATACAACCATCTATACTAATACTGGAATCTGTACTGACAACTGTAGTTTTCTGTGTTCCAGTATTTTATTTGGTTATTGAAATTTATATTTAGCTTTATATCTTAGCAACCATTGAATTATATTTGGTATAAATATCCCTCTTATTTTCTTTGAAATAAAGTCAATTCCAGTTTACTTACTCTCAATTCTATACAAGCAATCTAAGAGATAACAAGACAGTTTAAAGATAAGAAGTTTGAGAACTATAAGACCTTAGGAAGGAACTCCAATAAGGAATTACTTATAACAAACTTGAGTTAGTCTAAGAGATGAATCTGACATATTTGAAGGACTTAGTAACTACTATATGACACTATATATATTTAGATATAACACATATATTCTTGACAAAAGCAATGCCAATCAGCATAAATTCAAGCTAAAAGCTAGCAAGTATATATTTCTTGGATATTCCAGTAAGACATACAGACTCTGAGATCTATACAAGTAGTATATTATTATTTTGCATGATGTACAGTTTTAAGAAAAGGGAGAAAATGATTTAGAGATCTGTGTGAATATACTGGTCAATATATCTACATCTATAATCCAGTTAGTATAAGCATAACAACTATCATCTACCTCTCTAGCAGTCAATCAAAATTATTTTCAACCACTATATATGTATATCTGAACCTGAGTCAGAGTTACCTGAGCTAAGAATAATAGAGATCGAGAATGAAGATGATGATAGATCTAGTAATGAGAGATCCAATATGAAGAGTAAGCAAAAGTGTTCTAATATCTATTGAGAAACTTATTCTGAATTAGGAAGTTATTGGGACATATCAGTGAGTCTTAGATAGTAGTAAAGATAGAACTATATGAGCTATACCAAAGCTTATAAATATATATATATTATAACATTCAGCAAGTCAAATTTATATGATAAAGCCATACAATCCTTAGACAGTAAAAAATGGAAATGTATGATGGATGAAAAATATGATTCAATCATTGAGAATAGCACATGAGATCTCATATCTCTTCTACCAAATTGCTAAATGATTGAATCAAAGTAGATCTATAGAATTAAGCATAATGCTAACAGAAATGTAGAATAATATAAAGCTTATTTTATTGCTAAGAGATACTTACAGAATTATGGCATAGACTATGATAAAATATTTTCACTAGTATTCAAGCTTACTTTGCTTAGAATACTCCTTGTGATCAGTATATTATATACTCTAGAAATTCATCAAATATATATTAAGACAGCTTTCCTGAATAGTGACATAGATACTAAACTATATATCTATCAACTACAAAGATATGAACTCTATGATGATAATAAGAATAAGCTCATATATAAACTATGTAAGAGATTATATGGTATCAAACAGATAGTATAACTATGGAATAAAAGAATTAATAAACATCTCCTTGATAATGGATTCACCTGCTACAAAGCAGATAATTGCATATATATCTAGCATTATAACAATAGTAGCATAGTCTTCATTAGCATCTGGATTGACAATATAATCATCATTTCCAGCAAGAATAGGCTTAACAGAGTTAAAGAATGCTAAGAATTCAGGATGACAGATATGGGTAATATCTCCTTCCTTTTGGGGATATCTATTATATATAATAGAAATATATATATCATATACCTCTTATAAGTGATATATACTCAAACAATTCTTAAACATTTCAATATAAATAAATACAAGCTCATTAGTACTCCTATAGATACTTTTATAAAGTTAAGGAAGCCAGATACTACTCTTGAGGATAATGACAATATACTAGCCAAAAATAGTACCAAAGATATACTCTATTAGTAAGTAGTCAGTTCTCTTATATATCTTATACTAGGAATAAGGCCTGACATATTATATGCTATAAATAAGATAGTGCAATATTTCTCTAGCTATGATAATTTACATTAAAGCACTATTAAAAGGATTTTCAGATATCTTAAGAATATGGTATCCTATATGCTCACTCTTGGCAGATTGAGTAGGAGTAATAACAACACTATTTAGCTATTTAATATATATGATACAGATTGGACAGATGATCTAGACAACTACTAATCTATAATTGGGTACCTCTTTCACATTAGTAACCAAGGGTCTATCATCTTATAACAAATATATAAGCAGAGTTTAGTAGTAATATTACTAATATAGGTAGAGTACTATGTATTGTCAATGACAACTAAAGAAACTATATAGCTCTGCAAACTATTAAAAGAGCTTAGCTTCACTCAAAAGAACCTTATGCTAATTAAGTAAGATAATCAATTAATGATAGCATTTACCAAGAATCTGATACATTATAGTAGAATGAAATATATTAATATATAGTATTGTTTTATTTACAAATACATAGAGTGTGAGAGTATATACTTAGAATATATCCTCATAGAGTATATGATTGCTAATTTACTTATAAAAGCCCTTCCAAAGCCAAAGTTTGAGATATTTATTAAAGGAATGAGTCTTACAAGTAATATATTAGTTTAGCAGTTAATTATATGATACTTTTTAGGCTCTAAAAGCCTTCCTTACTACATTTATATTATTTATATCTATATATATTGTAACGTGCCGGCTCAATGGAGGCAAATTACAAGGTTGGGGGGGTTGGTGTAGTTTGGCTTGAGCCCCCAGTTACTTTGTCAAAAAGTAATAAAATATTCTAAGATTTCTGAGGTCCTTGGTGTTTAGTGGTACAATAGTCAATCTGGATATCTGCAAGCAGTTTCCTTATTGGGATGGTTCTCTGGGTATAGCGGCAATTTGTATATGAATGGACTTCCTTCTTGGGTCAACTGGGAATGGTGCAATTTTATGTAGCGAAGTAATTTCCAAAAGTATGCAATTTCTGGGTGACAGTCTTAGTGTGATGATCTTTGTGTAGCATGACGATCTGGCAATTTAGCAATCCTCCTTATGCGGATTCCTATATAGCGATTTCTGTATAGTGCGGGCTTCCTTATACAGGATGTTCTGGTAATTTGGCAGATAACTCGATTTGGCTCACTGGGAATCGTATGGTGTGGATTCTTCTTAGACTTACTGGGAATAATGAATAACTTGGCAGCAGATAATTCGGGTAACTTGGATAACTCAGATGTCACAGGTTCGGCTTTGACTGGGAATACTACTCAGATGGCGCAGGTTTTCTTGGGTTCTCTGGGAATAATACTTGGGTCCTCTGGGAATGCGGATGACTTGAAAATGGCGGATGATGTGGATTCTCCAGAATCGGCGGACTTCTGGGAAATAACTCAGATTCTTGGCAAGTTACATTGAGACTGGCTTCGTTTGCATGGAGTTGCATCATTAGACTGGCTCTACTGCGAAGTTGTGTCAGAAACTGGCTTGAGGCAAGAAAGGTGGGCTCTCTGGGAATGCGGCAGAAGGGTGAAAGTCTTCAGGCTTATCTGGCAAGTGAACCAAAATGTAGTGGATTTCTCTTGAAAACGGACTCATTCTTTGTATCGGAAAGTGGACTGGAGTGGGAAAGGGGCAAAGCTCACAATCTCCTAGTAGTGGCTGTAGAGCAGGCATTTCTCCTAAGTGTTGCAATCTAATTCCTTTAGGATCAAGTGGCTTTTGGCAGGTGTATCTCTCAAAGTATAGTAGGCAGACTTGTCTTTTGCTTTGTATTTCGGAACTGAGGTTTATTCACTCTTGTCTCTGGGGTAATTTATATAAGTTGGTTGCTATCTGGTTACTATATGGCTAACTATAGATCTGCTACTTATGGCAGGTGTACAGAGTCTATATGGTATACAGGACCTGTACAGTGTATAGAGTCTGTATGGTGTACAGAGTCTGTACAGGTAAACAGACCCTTTCTGGTATCTCTGACTATTTATACAGTTTTCCACAGCAAATGGTTACTGGTTACTATGCTGTATGTTCATGTCATCTTGCCTAATTGTTCATGTCATCTGGTTAAGATATAATTCAGGTGATACGTTTTGGTTTGTCACATCAGCCCCCACTGAAGGGTAGTCTGTCCCAGACTATTCTTCAGTCATCATCCCAATAAGCATAGGCTACTTCTGCATCTATACCCGTTCCATCATCTTCATTGTCTGTACTGGGGTTACTCCATTCTAGGGGCTCTTCTTCTTCTTCAGGGAATAGGATTTCGACAGAGTTGATGATGCTCAAATAAGTAACAGGGTTCATTCCTTGAATATCATTCAGAGAGAATTGTGTCTGTGTCAGGGCTGTGACATTTCATTTGTAAATGGTGTATAACCTGTCTGCAGCAGTAGTGTCTCTTCTGGTCAGACCTGTGGTGTTTCTGATATAGGTCTGTTCTGGGGCTGGGAGGTTCTGCAATTGTTCACCAATTGCATAATAGGCCTGCAGTTGGTGGACTTGTAGTAGGCGTCTGGCCAGGGTGAGATTTTCTTGATGAGCTTGGATCCTTTGAAGGGGGCTTCCATTGGCTTGGCCAAATTGGGGTAGAGGGACTGATAGGGCTTGGAAAGAGCTGAGGACCAATGTCTGGAGGCACTGATCAATCCTTTGGCTCATGGTGTAGAGGGGAAATATAGTTTGAGGCGATTGATGTGTACTGGAGTTCTCAGGGTTCATCCATCCATGCTTCTTAAATAGATGCTAGTTCCTCTGATATGTACAAGATAAGGTCCTTCCCATTTTGGTTCTAGTTTAGCAGCAAAGTTTGTCTCAATCATACTTCTCCAAACTAGGACTTGATCTCCAATCTTAATCTCCTGATCCTTCTGTTTTTGGTTATAGTACTTCTTTTGTCTTTCCTGGGCTTTAATAATCTGTCCTTGAGCCTGATTTCATAACTGTTCTGCCTTCTTGAGGAGGTCTCCGAGATTCTCATGGTCAGCAGTTCTGGTTCTCTTAGTGAACATCATTTCGAATGGCTTTTGTTTGGTGGACATGGCAGGGGTGTTCCAAATTTCCCAAGGATCTCAGGTAAACAGAGGTCCCAATTAGTAGGATTGACTCAGGCAAGTCCTTTCTTAATAGTCTGGTTCATTCTTTCTGTCATGCCATTGGTCTGGGGGTGGTATGATGTGGTCCTTTTGAGGTGGATCTTGTGAATTCAGGCATAACTTGTGATTATATTGTTGATGAATTCTGTGCCTCGGTCAGAGATGAGCTCTTCTGGGGGCCCATATCGGAGTGTGAGTCCATGGAGAAGGCCTACAATGGTCAAGGCATCTGCGATTTCCATTGAGAAAGCCTCAGGCCACTTGGTCAGATGTTCTACAAATACAAGGATGTATTTGTTTCTTCTTGGTGTAACCGGCAGAGGTCCAATTACATCTACTCCCCATCTCTGAAAGATGTGAGTGGGTGGGGGAATTGGTTGCAAAGGGGCTTGATAGTTCTTCTTTCCTTGGTACTTCTGACAAGTGTCACATTTCTGGATGATGTCTCAGACTTAAGTTCTGAGGTGAGGCCAATGTTGATACAGTTTTCGAATCTTGTCTTCTGTGCTTGTCTGTCCTTGATGGGCTTTCTGATATTCTTTTTGGATGAGATCTTCTTGTGCCTTGATGGTCTGAGGAGCTTCCTTTAGGGTGTAGTTCCTTGGGACACCCTTCTTCTGGTTCATTGGGGCTGGTGGAAAAGTACATCAACATTGTTGTGAGCTTTCCCTGCTTTGTGAATGATGGTGATTTTGTAATCCTGAAGGATAAGGATCCAGTGGGCTAAGATTCCAGCAGGTTCCTTGCAGTTGAATAACCATTTGAGGGCTGCATGGTCTGTGATCAGGGTGAATCTTTTTCTGATGAGGTAATGCTTGAATAGGGTGACTGCCCATATGACTGCAAGGCATTCCAGTTTGGTGCTACCATAGTTTATCTGCTACTGATTGGTAGCTCTGCTTGTATAAGCTATCACATGATGCTGTTGATCAGGTCCTTCCTGGGCTAGAACTGCTCCGAGGCCATCTTTAGAAGCATCTGTATATAAGATGAATGGGTTCTGTAGATTGGGGCACACAAGGATTGGTGCTGTAGTCATGCGATTTTTGAGTTTCTTGAAGGCTCTTCCTTGTGATTCTGTCCATTTTAATGGCACTCCTTTCTTGAGAAGGATTCGGATTGGGGCAGCGATTTGAGCAAAGTTCTTGATAAACCTTCTGTAATAGGATACTAGTATCAGAAATGATAGTGTCTCCTTTGGGGTCTTGGGTACTGGCCAATTGTTGATCTTCTTGGTTTTCTTTGGGTCTGCATAGGTTCCTTCTTTTGAGACTATGAATCCAAGGAATTCAAGTTTCTGTTTCCCGAAGTAACATTTCTTTGCATTTAGTCTCAAGTGGTTTTTGCAGGTGAGCTTGAAGAATTCCTCTAAGTAGTGCAGGTGTTCTTCGAAATTTGCTGAATAGATGTTGGAGTCATCCATGTATACAATCAGACAGTAGTGAATCAAAGAGGCATAGACTGAATTCATCATCCTCTGGAAGGTGGGGGGTGCATTGCAGAGTCCAAAGGGCATTCAGAGATACTCAAACAGTTTTCCTAGAGCAAGGAAGGCTGTCTTTTGAATGTCCTTGGAGTCCATGGGGATCTCATGGAATCCTGCGAAGAGGTCCATACTGCTGAAGTATCTGGCATCTTGTAACTGATCCAAAAGGTTATTGATTCTGGGCAAAGGATAGGCATCCTTTTTGGTGACTAAATTGAGTTTTCTGTAATCCACACAGAGTCTCCATTCTCCTTTCTTAGGTACAATAAGTATAGGACTGGCCCAGGGGCTAGTAGAGGGTTGGATGACTCCATTGTCTAAGAGTTCTTGGATGTGCTCCTTTTCAAATGTTTTCAAGTGATGGGGTATTCTATAGGGTTTCTGCCAGATGGGTGTTGCACTTTCTGTATTTATGCTGTGGTGATATGATGGATTGTATGGTAGGTTACCATAATCAGTGGTGAAGATATCTTGATATTTGTTGAGAAGTTCTACTAGTTGTTGCTATTGTTGAGGTGTCAATTCTTCTCCAATGTTTGTGGAAGGCTTCACTGTCTCCTGGGTCGCAGAGGGGCCTTTCCTTTCTTCTGGGACCTTTTGCCATTTCCCGATAGGTTTAGTTCGTAAACTTCTCTATGAGTTCAGTTGAGAAAAGACACCAGATGTCCTATGATGATTTCTTTCAGCAAGATGATGGTCTCCCAGCTTTGGTTGGTTCCTTGGGAGTGTACTGGATTCATCTTGTCGGGGAATGTGTGTGCCTCTATGTCCAGGTGTGGGATATCTTCCTTGGGTTCAAAGAAGAGGTTTCTGGGGTCAGGTGGTGCAAAGATTTCGAAGGTAGTTTGTTCTCCAGGCTCCAGGATGAGATTCTTGTGCAGTCTGACTGGTTGCTGGTACACTTGCTGGGGAACATTCCTCTTGAGGTGGTTGACTTGAAGGAGATGTACCTCCTTCCTGTCTGAACTTCCAAATCCCTTTGCTTGTCTTATTCCTTCAGTTAGTTCAGAGACTTTCTGTAACTGTGGGGTCTTGACCTTCATGAAGACTGCTTGGGCAATCTTCTGTCCTCTAATAATTCAGTACCATTCTGTACTACTGTTGTGTAGGATAACCTTAATTTCACCTGTATATCCAGGGTCGATGGTTCCTCCTTCTATAGTTATCCCTTGTCTGGCAAGTCCAGACCTTGAGATCAGTTAAATATAAGCTCCTTGGGGTGGCTGCATGGCTAATCCAGTTCTGACCATGAAGGTTTTTCCAGGCTTGATAGATTCATCCTCCAGGCTGTGAAGATCATATTCCACATCTTCTGAGTGTGCTTTGGTTGGGGGTTTGGCCTTTGGGTGCAGCAGGGCATACTGGGCAATATCCTTGCTGAGTTCGGGCTTTCCTAGGGCTGAAGCTCTACTAGCAGAGAGCCTCCAAGCTCTGAGGTTGAGGTGTGGCCATCTGGCTCCAGTAGAAGGGTCTCGGAGGTAATTAATTTCCCTTCTTCCTGTGGGGTCTAGGGCTTCCATGAAGTTGGCAGTATCTTCTGCCCATCATTGGCGGGTAGCATGTCTAATGAGAGCTAAGATATCCTCTCTCAGATCGTAGATCTTGAGGATTCTTCTTCCTGGCTTCTTGGTCTGGCTTTTTCGAATCTGGCTTTTTCTGATCTGGCTTCGGTCATCTCCTTTCTTCAAAGTATGCACTGCAACATCATGGCTGAGATGAATCTTCTGATGTCTGCAATCTCGGCAGTCAGGGTGTTTCCCATAGTTGCAATATCTCATTGCTCAAAAATGATGTTCCCAGCTATTTATCTCTTACTGTCTTGGAAACCAATACCCATCTTGATCATAGGTTGGTGGAAGGGTAGACAAGGGGTATATTTCTGTTCAGGTGAAAAAGCCTTGTCCCCTAAATCAACTTTGTAACCTTGTAGTGACTTCTTGGAAGGTAGTGGACTGTGCAAGAGTAGTTGGGAGTTCTGGTCTCTGGGGTCTCTGTCTTTCTTGTTGGTCCAACAGATGACACTGATAGCAGTAGTCTCGGGGAGAGTGGAAGACCATTTGGTGTAGACATCTTCCTAGCCGAAAAGCTTTCTCTTGGTGAGTCTCTTTCTTGGGAATAATGGTGATTGTACTGGGTCCTTCTTCTATATTCCAAGGGTCATTGTCTTTGGGTAGTGTCCAGCAAGGATCATCCCAGGGGATGAGTTTGGGGACCTCTTCTTTATTGGATGCTTCTTGTTCAGAAACTTCTTGGTCAGAAGTTTCTTCTTCCTCGGATGATTCTTGATCCCAAATTACTTGTACTTCTGCAGCTTCAGTTGCAGGTGTTTCTGGAACATGTCTGCATTTCTTCTTCTTTCTTCTGTACTCTGGGCAGGCTGTGCCAGGTGATTTCCTTGTTCCCATAATCTTGGAGGAGTGCTCGGGATACCTGTGTCTCTTGAGGTATATAGGGCATCCTTTGATTTCTCCTGCAATGGCTCCAATGGTGATAGGGATAGTATTCTTAGCCCACATATTGTCTTCTGGTCTGTCATCCACCAGGTTAATCTGGGGATTGAGTCTGGGATTATTTCCATCTTCAGATTCTTCTTCCTCTTCTGTAGTAGACTCTTCACTGCTGGCATATTCTTCTTGAATAGTGACCTTCTTCTTCTTCTTTGATTGCTCATAGCTAGTCACCTTAACTCTATACTTCTTGCCTTGGTAGTCAAACTTGAGTACTTGTTGACTGATATCAACAACTGCATTCATTTCCTTCATCCAGTTGGTGCCAAGGATCATGTCATAGGTGACAGCTTCTGTGACAACAGCTTTGGGAATGGAGAACTGAATGTGTCCCAGAGAAATGGTGATGTTTCATACTTCTCCAAGAGGTTGAGTTCGGGCTCCATCTGCTACTATGATGCTGAGGTTGGATGGTCCATCAATAGGCCATTGAAGGGTGTCCAAGAATCATTTGGCAATAACACAGACAGCTGCTCCTGTGTCTATAAGGATTTTCGCTTTTTGTCCTCCAATATCTCCATGTAAGTAGGTGCTGACATGTCTCTCGGCTGCTTGAACAGGGATGGAAGCTGGTTCTTGCTGTGGGATTGGGACTCAGCCAGTGCTAGACCTTGTTGTTCTCAGCAGTTTGTTTCGAACTCCAGCTAGTGTCAGTTGCAAGAACTGCAGGAGAGGGACCTCCATCTTGGCTTCTTGAATCTTCTGCTAGGCTTCATTATAAATGTCTCTAGGCATGGTCTTTGGAGTATACTTCTTCTTGGGCTTTGGAGCAGCAGGTTCTCATTCTTCTTGTTCCATTTCTTCATCTTCTGGTAGCAACTCATTTGTTTCGGGCACAAATGGTGAGGGGGTTCGGGGAGGTGTTTCTGCCTGTTCCTCCTCATGCTCTTCATCTTCTTCCTGGATCATTCTTCTGCTGACATTTCTGGATGGCCTTCCTACAGGTCTCTTCCTTTTCTCTGCTGGGTAGACTGTTTTTTGGGTGCTAACCTTGGTAGGGTACAAGTCTAGGTCACTGTAGTCTTCACTGTTGCTTGCTTCTTCGAAATCTTCAACAGGATGGACTTCAGTTTTCTTGTACTGAGTGTCATTCCTTTGGTTCGGTGGTTCTGAATCCCCTCAGTCACTTCTTTTGTTGTCACATTCAGTGGCATAGTGTCTGAATTGTCCACAGTAGAAGCATTGGACTTGGGCTCTATCTCAGACAGGGTACCTTCTTTCTTCTTGCTGGTAGTTCCTGTTATCTCTTGGTGAATAACCTTGGCTCCTCTGTGGTGGGTACCCTCTGTTGTTTTGGTAGTCCCGATTTTCGCATGTGGTGAGTTTTTCAATCTGTTCAACCAATCAGTCTAACTTGGAGCTGAGATCTTGGATTTCACTTCTGTCCTTCTTTCCTTCCTTGGCTGGCCTTCTTTCTACAGATCTTTCTTGTCCTTGAAGGAGTCCTTGCAGGGCCTTGACCAGGATGTCTTCCTTTTCTTCTTTTCTGTCATGATCACTCCAGGTAGTTCCTTGTCTGACATCAAAGTATTCTTGGGCTGTATCTACTTGTTCCTCAGATCTTCTGATGCCTAGGGTGCGGACATGCTGAGCAATATTTGGGGGAATTCCATTCATGAAGGTCATTGGACCTATGATGTCTTGGTTGGTGGCATTGAACCCCACAGAATGCATTCTCTTCTGGATTCTTGTGAAGAAGGCTCTGGGTGATTCTCCAAGATTCATCTTCATTCCCATAATGGATTCCTGAGCCTTGTAGCAGGTTTTGTTTCCTGCATACTTTTCAATGAGCCAGTGGACCATGGCCTCATATTCCAGCTCATCAGACATTGCTGCTTGTATCTGTCTTACTAGTTCTGAATCTCGATTGTTTGCTGTTCGATGGAAAATTCCTCTGGCTGGTTCTCTGAGTTGGGCTTTGTAGATGGCAATTTTTCTTTCATCTGAGAGGTTTCTCAGGGCTGCAATTCCTTCAATTCCATCAAGGAATTCTCTGGGGTCCTCCTCTGGATATCCTGCAAAGGTTGGCAATGAGGTGGCCATTTCGTCATCACTTTTCTCAGATTCTGGTTCAGGTTCGGATTCTGATTCTGATTCACTTTCCAAACTGTCACTAGAAATGAGGGTGCTTGGGTATCTTGAAGATGGTGTTCTGGTCCTTGGGTGGAGTGGAATAGGCCTAGGTAATCTTGTAGGGGCTTCTTCTGGTTCTGCAAGGGGTTGTGGTAGGGGTTCTATTGGTGAGATTGGTGGGGGTGGGGAGGGTTGTCTGGCTGTAAAGTGTTGGGTTCGTGTGATAAGATCTTCTAATTCTTGTACAAGTTCTCCAAAATCTCTAGCAGGGCTGTCTGTATTATCTGGTTGATCTGGTTGGGGATTTCAGGCTGTACTGCCTTCTGGTTCTGGTTGGGATCCTTCTGATGCTGGGTAATTGACAAGTCTTGAAGTAATTACTTCTCTTCCTGTCCAGATACTGGTGATAACTGGTTCTCCTGTTGTAGCAGAGGTTGGTGTTGGGTCAAATGTATCCAGTTTGACTGTGGGTTCTTGTGAGCTGAAAAGTCACATCGATTTTGAAATCTTCCCAGTTGAGCCCCCAAATGTAATGTGCCAGCTCAATAGAGGCAAATTACAAGATTGGGGGGGTTGGTGTAGTTTGGCTTGAGCCCCCAGTTACTTTGTCAAAAAGCAATAAAATGTTCTAAGATTCCTGAGGTCCTTGGTGTTTAATGATACAATAGTCAATCTGGATATCTGCGAGCGGTTTCCTTATTGGGATGGTTCTCTGGGTGTAGTAGCGATTTGCATGTGAATGGACTTCCTTCTTGGGTCAACTGGGAATGGTGCAATTTTGTGTAGTGAAGTAATTTCCAAAAGTATGCGATTTCTGAGTGACAGTCTTGGTGCGACAATCTTTGTATAGTATGACAATCTGGCAATTTAGCGATCCTCCTTATGTGGATTCCTGCATGGTAATTTCTGTGTAGCATGGGCTTCCTTATGCAGGACATTCTGGTAATTTGGCAGATAACTCGATTTGGCTCACTAGGAATCATATGGCGTGGATTCTTCTTAGGCTTACTGGGAATAACGAATAACTTGGCAGCAGATAATTCAGGTAACTCAGATAACTCAGATGTCACAGGTTCGGCTTTGACTGGGAATACTACTCAGATGGCGCAGGTTTTCTTGGATTCTCTGGGAATAATACTTGGGTCCTCTGGGAATGCAGATGACTTGAAAATGATGGATGATGTGGATTCTCCAGAATCAGCGGACTTCTGGGAAATAACTCAGATTCTTGGCAAGTTACATCGAGACTGGCTTTGTTTGCATGGAGTTGCATCGTTAGACTGGCTCTACTGTGAAGTTGCATCAGAAACTGGCTTGAGGCAAGAAAGGCAGGCTCTCTGGGAATGTGGCAGAAGGGTAAAAGTCTTCAGGCTTATCTGGCAAGCGAACTAAAATATAGCAGATTTCTCTTGAAAACGGACTCATTCTTTATATCGAAAAGTAGACCGGAGTGGGAAAGGGGCAAAGCTCACAATCTCCTAGTAGTGGCTGTAGAGCAGACATTTCTCCTAAGTGTTGCAATCCAATTCCTTTAGGATCAAGTGGCTTTTGGCAGGCATATCTCTCAAAGTGTAGTGGGTAGACTTGTCTTTTGCTTTATATTTTGGAACTGAGGTTTATTCACTCTTATCTTTGGGGTAATTTATACAAGTTGGTTGCTATCTGGTTACTATGTGGCTAACTATAGATCTGCAACTTATGGCAGGTGTATAGAGTCTATATGGTGTACAGGACCTGTACAGTATACAGAGTCTGTATAGTGTACAGAGTCTGTACAGGTAAACAGACCCTTTCTGGTATCTCTGGCTATTTATACAGTTTTCTGTAGCAAATGATTGCTGGTTACTATACTGTATGTTTGTATCATCTTACCTAATTGTTCACATCATCTGGTTAAGATATAATTCAGATAATATGTTTTGGTTTGTCACAATATATATATATATATATATATTTTTTTTTTTTTTTTTTTTTTTTTTTTTTTTTTTTTTTTTTTTTTTTTTTTTTTTTTTTTTTTTTTTTTTTTTTTTTTTTTTTTTTTTTTTTTTTTTTTTTGTATTCTTAGAGCAACCCTGATCTATGAGTAGATTTTGTGGATATTTTAGATATTTTGGATATATTTTAAAATACTTTTCAACCTGTGAAAATTTCTTAGATATAGGATTTTATAATAGTAATTCTGAGTTATATATATTTCTAGTTTATATATATATATATTATATTGATTTTTACTCTAGTTTGCATTTTTACTACCTTTTTAAGTTACATATCTCATTGAGTAAGAGTATTGGAATAACAACTCAATATATCAATATATGACTTATACTATTCTATCAGATTTATATTATTTATTAGTAATATGTAAAATATGTAACTTTGAGAACTTTAATAAATATCTCTCTCTTTTACTATAGCAATACTAGGAAGAATTCATCCAGTATTCTATATATTACAACTACAGTCATATACTTTAAATACTTTCAAAGAAAGAACCATACTATTTCCAAATTTGATAATCATTGATCAGTAGATAAAATATAAAGTTGATCATATTCTGGATCATAAGGATTACCAATTTGGATGAGCTACCAAGCTTACCCAGTACTATCTCATAAAATAGAAAGGATACCCTAAATATAATACTATCTAGGAAAAAGAAAACAATCTTTTACTAAATGTAGAAGAAGTAATAGCTCTTTTTTTTTTTTTTTATAGTCACTTAAACTTCATTCCTATCTGATCCCCCTAGGGGGACCCCCCCCCCCTACCTCTTCTTGATGAAAGACCACTTTGTCTAACACTATCGCCACCCTCCCACCACTCTGCTCACAGATCCTCACCACCAAACTGCGACGTCATCTCCCCTGAGGACCCCAACCCATCCACCAACTAGTCAGCAGGTCCCCCAACAGCCCCTCCCACCTTAACACCTTCTCTCACAGCCCTAACTGCTGCCCCTCCTCAAATATAAAAAGCCAATGTCCCACCAGTCCCACCCATACTGCTAACACCCATCCTACAGTGAGCCAACTATCACCCACCCCCCCTACAAGCTGAGAATGCAAGTCCTCCCAGTGACCCCCCTCCCCCACCAGCCAATGCCCCACACCCAGTCTATCCCCTATTTCAGCCCAAAATTCCCCCAAAACCTCACACTCTCCAAGCCAATGTTCTGGCATCTGTACATAACCCCCAGCTCGCCCTATATCATAACACTCCTCACAGTCAAATTGGCCGCCATCCACCAAATGCCCTGTGCAGAAATTCAGCATGACATTTCTCTGCAATATTCTCCACCATACTACCCAGAACTTAGGAGGAAGCCACCTCTGTACCTCTGTACTCCAAGACCAGATACCAGCCCAGTCCCACTTCTCACTGATCCCTGCTGTCTGCCAGCCACTTGGCCAAAGATCCTGGCCAAACTCCTATTGACACTCTACTCTCCCCAATATCGAACATAGCAAGTGGAGCACCCCCCAGGAGCAGTCTATCCCAATGCCACATATTAGGCCCCCACACTGCCTCCCCCTCATTGCCTTACTAGCACAGTCCAATTTGGTGTACTCCATCAGCCACTCTCTACCAAAAACCCTTGAACTGCATCCTCCGAATTCCATTCAGCCCCACCAAAGAGAGCAGATCGCCAGAGGACCCTCAAGGGGATGTTCGCATCTCCCATACCTTCTGCAGCAGAGGCACCCAACCTCCACTCTGTAGTTCTACAGCTCTCTTCAACCACCAGGCTCACAAGCAGTGCAGCCTCTTTAGAAAATCCACCAGGCCAAGACCTCTCTTGACTACTGGCTTCGCAAGGGTATCCCAACTAACCTGGGACCTCCTCCCTGCCCAAATCTAATCCCTAGCCACCTTCATCAGCTTCTTCACCACCCATGCTAGGAAGTTGAGGTGATATGCTACATACCACAGCTTGGGGAACCAATATACATTCAAAATTGACACCTGCCCAGCTAGCAAGATATGGCAGCCTCCCCAACCTCTAAGGGCCTCCCCCCAAATATCCACCCTGCTCTTCCACCACTCTCATGGCAAGACAGAACCATATACAGAGAGGAAGATGCCCAGGTACCACACCACCTCACTAGTAGGGACAATTATTCCAATGACATCCCCACCCACTAGCCCATTCCCTAGCACCATTGTCTCACACTTATGCCAGTTGAGCTTCGCCCCTGAGTGAGCCTCATACCATTCCACAGTCTCCTGAAGTACCTCCACATCCACCACAGACCCAAGTCCAACCACTATATCATCAGCAAAGGCCCCCACCTTCTACACTATACTATATATAGAGAGCCCTGCCACCTTCTGGTGAATCCTATCCATCAACAGCTCCAGCAAAAGGGTATAGAGAATAGGGGACAGAGGGTCCCCCTGAGGAACTCCTCTTCCCAAGGAAAATGCCCTCTCTTGGTGACTATTACACATCAGAGCTGCCCAACTGCTCTTCAGCAGACTCAACATAGAGGCCCTAAATCTTGGGGAAACCCCAATTTGGTCCAATACCTTGCCCAGCCACACCCACCATACACAGTCATAGGCCTTCTTCTGGTCCAAAAAGACCAACCTTCCATCCAGTCCACAGGCCCGGGCCCCTTCAATGACACCATGAACCTATGCAGTCCCATCCCATATGAGTCTGCCTCCAACAAAGCCCCACTGCTCCTCCCCCAACATCTGTTGGGCAACTTTCTGTAGCCTTGTGATAATTACTATAGTCACCATATTTCTGTCCATATCCAGAAGCATGATCGGCCTCCAGTTCTTCCAGTCTTCCCTCCTCCTCTTGTCTTTGTACAGTAAGGCCACTAGCCTGAGATCCTGCTCTCCTACCCACTCACCGCTCTAAAGGACATGGTCACAGAGAGCAGCCATCTCACCCAAAACTCCAGAGATGTTTACCATCTTCTTTCAGAAGTCCCATGGCAATCCATCCTCCCCTGGCACTGTTCCCAGTTTAGTTGCTGCCAGGACACTCTGGATCTCCTCTCCCTGCACTGGTAAGATCAAGTCACCCAGTCCAGCTACTTGCAGTGGCCCCCACTCTTCCAGTGTATCCACAATCTCCACCTCATCAGCACCCCCTTCACCCTCACTCCACAAGTTCTGCCATCTCTCCTTCAAAACCCCTAAGATTTGTTGTGTGCCATGTACCATGTCCCCCTCAGCATCTAGGACCCCATTCCACCAATGTCGCACTCTCCTAGCTTTGAGAAGTCATGATAAGTACCTAGTAGGCCACTCACCCTCCTCAAGCCCCTGCCACCATAGCCTAGCAGCTATGCCCTGCATATAAGTCTCCTCCTCTTCCCTCAACACCTATTGTAGTTCCACTATCTCCAATTTTGCCCTCTCTATCCTCCAATCCTCCACCCCATCAACAGTGAGCAAATCTGCCCAATCCATTTGTAGTCTCCTCAGCCTGCTGGAAGCACACCTTGTGCACCTCCTCCTCTGCCTCCTGACCTCTCTACTAGCCTCTCCCCAATAAACCGTTGCAGCCTCTTTCAATCTCATCCAGTGGACAGCTACAGGCAAACCCTCACACCTCCAGATAAAAACTTTTGCCTGAATGTCCTCCACCCACAATTCCCACAACCCCTTCTCAACTAGCAGGGAGGAGTTAAGGCACCAATGTCCGGGTCCATCTCCACTCCCCCCAAACTGCCCCTGCTCCAACAGTCCCCAGTGATCAGACCATGGGCACCACTCCATTTTCAATACCTTCCAAACATCTGCCCCCCAGTACTCCACTGTCAGAATCCAGTCAATCCTTGTACCCAAGCCATTCACCCAATGGGGGGACAGCATAGTGGGGCTGGAGGTGTAGTGGCTGGGGTGGTAACTGCTGATGGCAGTGTGACGGGCAATCTGGAAAAAAATCCAGATGTGATGGCTGATGGGGGACCTGGGCAGGGGAGCGGTGTAGGACCTGGGGACCTGGCAGATGGTGTAATGGGCCTAGTGGTAGCCCTGTTACTCAAGAAATCGAGATCAGAATTCACCATCACATTGTGCTTCTGTGGCTTGGCAGTGATGGTAAAGATGGTGCTGAGGCTGTTGGCGAGCAAGGTGAAGGGTGCAGCCTTGGTTAAGTTTTTGAAGAAGCTGGAGGCAGTTGAGGTGGGGTTTGAAGAGAAGGATTTGCTACTGGAGGTGGTGGAGAAGGGTGTGGTGATTGGAGGGATTTCGGTGCCAATGGCAAGGTGTATGCACTGGGATCCCCAGGTGGTTCATCTGGTGATTGTGAACTTGCCGATAGTGAAGAAGGAGGAGGTGAGGAGGCTGGTTACGGACATGGTAAAGGAGTATGGCGAGGTGGTCGACATTGGGTTCAGGGTATGGGAGGGGACTGAGCTCAGAACAGGAGATGTGGACATCCAGCTGAGGTTGTTTGGGATGGAGAATACTGGGAAGGCTAGGGACTGGCCAGTGGTGCTAAAGTGGGGCCCAGTGGAGTGCAAGGTTTCGAGGGTGAAGAGGTCAGAGGAAGAAGAGGAGGACCTGCTGGAGATGCTTGAGGACCTAGCGGGGGCTGTGGAGAGGAGGCAAAGGGCTTGGAGGGCTTATGAGGCTAGGACAGTAGTGGAGGTGATTGAGGGCAGAAAGGTGTGGATGGACAAGGTGCTCTGGGAGAAGACAAAGGAGAGACAGCTGCAGAAGGACTTGCTGGCCAGTTTGGATGGGGGGCAAAGGGTGGGGGCTATGGAGGAGGGTGCTGGAGCAAGCGCTAGCATCTGGGCAGAGGCCAGGCAACAAGGGGAGAAGACGATGGAGAGTGGGGGACAGGGGCCAGAGGAGGTGGTAGTGGACATGGTGATGGTGGATGATAATCAGATCCAGTATGGTGTTCCTGAGGTAGGAGAGGGAGAGTTGGAGGATGTGTCAGAGGATGGTTGGGATGAGTTTGTGCAAACTGAGGAGAGGAAGGAGGGAGAGGCAGATTTGGCGTCAGCGGCAGAGGTGGTTGGGGGGGAGAAGTGGCTGTTGAGGGCACTGCAAAATGTGGCAGCTGAGGAACTGGGAGAGATCGACTTCTGGGTGATCAGTGAGGAATTCTGAGGGCAAGTGCTGCGAGGGAAGGAGGTTGTGAGGAAGTTGAGGGATGAGATGATGGCAGCTCTTCTGGAGGCAGAGGAGTATGAGGTCACCAAGGCAAGGGAGGCCATGCTTTTGGGTATTGCTAATGAAAGGGCAGCTTATCTGTGGGGGCCACGAAAGAGACTGGAAAAGTGGCAGGTGGTGTGTGAGGAGCACCGGGCATCAATGGAGATAGTGGATGGTGAGGACTGTGCAGAATTGTTGGCAGTACTGGATGAACAGCAAAATGTAGAAGATGAGATTGTGGTGGAATAGAACCTGGACCTGGCTGGAGAGGAAGTGAGCATGAAACTATAGATGTGGGGATATTAACACTCTCAAATAATTCGCTATGAATAGTACAACCAATATTTTTTCTTTGAACGTCAATGGGCTTAGAGGGACTGGGAGGTAATGTATGATTTTTGGATGGCTGAAGAAACTGGAGGCAGATCTCTTCTTACTTCAAGATGTATGGTGTGAGGGGGAGGAAGATGGACTGGAATGGACAAGAGAGTGGGGTGGGGAGGTAGTTTGGCAGGATAAAGTGGGAATCCTGGTTAGGAAGGGGAAAGGGGACATTGCGGACATTGGACATTGGGGTAGTAGATTAGTGTGGGAGACGTGGCAGAGGCCTGGATGGAACTCAATTGTGGTGGGATCTTGTTACTGCCCAGCTGAGAGGGGGACCCAAGTGGCGTGGATTGGAGATCTGCGGGATTCTGGGCTCTTGGTTGAGGCTGGGGTGGATTGTCAAGGGGGTGATTTTAATATGATATAGGAGAGTAGACTGGACAGAACTGATGGGGGTTGGGGTATGGCAGGAAGGAGTGGGGGATTGGAGAACTGGGAAGAGGTGGAAAGACTCAGCTCACTGGTAGACACCATGCGACTTCAGGATGGGGATTGATGGCTATATACTCACTGGGTGGGAGGCCTTAGTACTAGGATTGATTGGGTTCTGACCACTGAGTGTTGGGGCAATACAGTTTGGGAGATGATGGAGGTTGAGTGGTGCCCTTGGTCAGATCACTGGGATATTCAGAGAGGTGAGAGGTTTGGAGGGAGCAGAGAGGGGCCAGGACATTGGCATCTGAACTCTTCGCTGCTGGATGAGATGGACCTGTGGAATGCATGGGTGGTGGAGGTACGTTCCAAGGTTAATGATTGGAGGCAAGCCGGGATGAGGATTGGCAATAGGTGGTAAAGACTGAAATCCGAAGCTCAGAGGTACTGGGGGGAAGTGGGGAAGGAGCAGGGTGCTCAGCAGAGGAGACAAGTCTGATGGGTATCTAGGAGACTAGAAAGACTACTTCTGAATTGGGCTGGACTTCTGGAGGAGAAGGAGGTATTGGATTGGAAGGCTAAGCAGGCTAAGCTGGAAGTGGCAGAACTGCAGGATTTGATGAGGAAGGAGGAAGCAGTACAGGCTCAGGCTATGGCAGCAAGGCTACGGTGGCAGGGATTGGAAGAAGGAGAAAGGCCCACAAGGTTTTTGTCCCATCTCCTCCATGCTAGGGGAGCAAGACATCAGTGGGAAGGAGTCCTTAATGATGAGAGAGAGATGGTATTAGGTGTGCAGGGGATCCTTGGCCAGTTGAGCACTTGCTGGAGTAACCTCTAGAGTGAAGAGGAGGGAGGGGAGGTGGCACAGGACATTGAGAGGTATCTGGAAGATTGGTAACCAAATCCTGCAGCAGGGTTGGGGGATCTTGGCCGACCGGTTTTGGGAGAGGAGATCCTTTGAGTTCTGGCATCAACAACCCTGGATATGGTGCCTGGAGAGGATGGTTTGCCTTGGGACTTTTGGAAATATATGGCATCTATAGAGGTGGCTCTGGAGGAGATGTTGCTGATGTGTGATGCCATCATCAGTACCAGGGAGTGGATTAGAGGGCAGCAGTTGGGGCTGGTATCCCTGCTGTACAAGAACAAAGGGCATAAGGAGGACTGGAAGAATTGGAGGCCGATTATGTTACTGGATATAGACTGCAAGCTGGTCACCAAAATCCTGGTGGCAAGGCTGCAGGTGTGGCCCAACAGGTGCTGGGGAAGGAGCAGCGAGGCTTTGTTGGGGGCCGGCTGATCCAGGATGGCACAGCATAGGTTCATGGTATCATTGAAGGTATTAGGGCTGCAGGGATGGATGGCCGCTTAGTCTTCCTAGACCAGGAGAAGGCCTATGATAGAGTTTGGAGAGTGTGGCTAGAGAAAGTACTGGAGCATGTTGGAGTACCAGGGGACATGTGTCGGTCACTTATTGCATTACTGGAAGGGAGTAGGGCTGTGATTCTGGCAAATGGACACAGGGGAGCCTCTTTTTCCTTGGGGAGGGGGGTGCCATAGGGGGATCCGTTATCACCTATCCTTTACACCTTCACCCTGGAGCCATTGTTAGATCGGATCTGGTGCAGAGTTGGTAGACTGAATATCTTGGGCATCAATTGGAAGGTGGGGGCCTTTGCAGATGATATGGTGGTTGGGTTGGGTTTGGTGGCAGATGTGGCTATGCTCAAGGAGACCGTTGAGTGGTATGAGAGATATTCTGGAGTAAAACTCAACTGGCACAAGTGTGAGACAATGGTTCTTGGGGAAGGAGTCATTGAGGGGGATGTCATTGGAACAATTGTCCTGGCTGGAGGAGTGGTACAGTACTTGGGTATCTATTTCTCGGTGTATGGCTCTTTACTTCCCAAGGAGTGGTGGGAGCATAAGCTGGTAGAATGGGGGAAAGTACTGACAAGTTGGGGTGGTAGACAGGTGTCGCTGGCAGAGAGGATAACTGTTCTGAATGTGTATTGGATGCCGAAGCTTTGGTATCTGGGCTACCATTTGGACTTCCCTAAGTGGGTGATTAAAAGACTTCTCAAGATGGCCCGCTCTTGGCTCTGGGCTGGATGCTGGAGTCAGATTGGTTGGGAGGTACTAGCACTTCCTGTAGATCACAGAGGACTTGGCCTGGTGGACTTTTCCAAGAGGCTACTCTGCTTGAGGGCATGGTGGATGAAGAGGGCCAGTGAGTTGAGAGGAGGAGAATGGGTGCCCCTTATGCAGTGTTTGTGGGAGGCAAGAGTGTCACCATGGGGTGGCTCAGGTGATCTACTGTCCTTGGTGGCCTTGGATGGTAGCCAGAGGATGCGGTACAATGGATTCTAGTGGGGAGTGGTAGATGGGGCCCATCATATTGGGATCCGTTGGCAAGGTACTGAAGGGGATGAGGACTGAGGTCCAGAGATGTGGAGGTGGGACCGGCTCTTGTTGGGAGGGAATCTGATTGAGGACTTCTGCTTAGAGGAGAGTATGGAGTGCCTTAGGGGTCTGGGACAGGACCTTTGGCTGGAGACCTGGCAAGGGGCTGGGATTGGGGAAGGATGGGACTGGGCAGATGTCTGGTCTTGGATCAAGGTTGTGTCAAGGTGGCTCCTGCCAAAACTCTGGGTAGCATGATGGAGGCTGTTGTGGCGAAACATGATGCTCAACTTTAGGGCTGGCCATCTGGTGGATTGTGGGGTCTTTGATTGTGAAGAGTGTCATAACATAGAGCAGGAGGACAGGGTGGTGCAGACTCCTGAACATTGGCTGGGGGAGTGCGAGAGTATAGAGAATTTTTGGAAGGTAGTTGAGGAGAGATTGGGAGTGCTGGTGCTTGACCCTGAGGTGGGTGGGTGGTGGGCGGCACTGCAGTCAAGGCTGGTGGGGGGGGTGGAGAATGAGTGGCTGACAGTTGGTTGGACTATTGCAATATGGGTGGGGCTTGCAGAACACTGGTAGAGCATCTTTGAGGAGGGCCCTCGGAGGCCGGTGGGACTGAGGTTAGTAAGGTGGGAGGAGCTGATGCTTGAACTCTTCAAGGCATGGTGGATTGGTTGGGGCCCCAAGGGGGGGAGACGTAAGGGACTAGTAAGGAGGATTGTAGAGAAGAGTGGTGGTAGAGTTGTGGTGAAGGGGGACAGGGTATCATTGGTGGAAATTAGAGAGGGGGGG
>RBNI01000502.1:0-30060 GCA_003990745.1 Jimgerdemannia flammicorona | reverse complement strand
AAAAAAAAAAAAGGTTTATATACTGAAAAGGGTCAAAAGTATACCAATGGATAATTTAACTTAAAATGGTTATATTAATATCCATAATCATCCAAATAAAATAAAATATATACTATTCAAAAGCTCAGACACTAGTCTATTAATGGTTAAATTCTGATTTAAAATATTTTATATTGGGATTATAATATAATTAAATATTAATAAAAACTGAACATTGGTATACTTTTAGCTGTCACTATATATATAAGTAAATTATATGATAAGTTTTATTTATTTATGGGATTTAAATCAGATGATTCAAATCTAGCTAAGATTCAAATTCAGTAATTTTAATCTGATGATTTGAATCTAATAGTTCAAATTCAGTGATTTAAATTTGGTAATTCAAATTTAATAATTCAAATTTAGTAATTCAAATCACCAGTTTGGAGGTTTGGATCAGAGCAGTTATAATTTAAACTGATTTGAATTAATCATATGATGAATTTGAACTGATTTTGAATAGTTCAAATTGATCATATAATTAATTCAAATCAGTTCAAATCAGGAATAGTCACAATTCAACCTAGTTCAAACTGACTTATTCAGAGCACTATCCACTAGTATAGCCTAGCAGTATGAGGTCCTAGACCAAGGATTCACCCAATCATACACTTGTATCACATCAGGATATATTGAGTACAATATTTCTCTATCCATATATATAGATAACAACATCATCCCAATAATGTTTTATATTTTAGAAAGGAAGGGCCCAACTTAGAAGGATAGTAGTAGAGTTTAGTATAATCTTATCTATAGTTTTGGGGTCCCATTTGTGGCCAATATGGCTGTCCTATCCAACCACATAACTACCATAGTACCATCACCTTCAAGGAGAGCTTGGACACAATAGTCATCATACTTATAATAGATGACAGACTCATCAAGGTCTGAGACCAGCAGGTGAAGCAGTTTTTGTGAGGGTTAGATAATCTTTTGTAAGGGTTCAGCAGTCATTTTGAGTGGGTTAGGTAGTCTTTTGTAGGGGAGTTGGACTGGTAGCCAGGTATCTCTTTCTGTAGCACTAGTTTAGCCATTATGTCAGGCCCTACCAGCCCCTTGGTCCTGCTCTATAGTACTATCAGTATAGTGCTACAGCATAGAGCCAGAGTGCCCATGAGATCCAAACTAGTGATGGGGCCTAAATCTGTAGTAGACTTTGACTGCCAGAAGTATCCTCCAACTACCAGAAATGCCCTCCAACTACCAGAAGTACTCTCCAACCACCAGAAGTACCCTTCAACTCAGACTCAGGCTTCTTGGCAGCTTGGGGTTACTCCTTTACTACTGGCAGAGAGCAACAAATTTTGTGTACTCTCTTTATCAATCTTGCCCCTCCTGCCAGCCCTACCAACACCCCTATCCTAGACACCAGCAGTTTGGAGCTGCTACTTGCTACTGATGGAGGGCTGCAAACTTTGTATGCTTTCTCTGCCAACCCTCTAGCCTGGACATAGGCTGCTTGGGGTTACCTCTTACTACTGGTGGAGGGCTGCAAATTTTGCATACTCCCCCTACCTACTTCACCCCCTCTGCCAACTCTCCCCATCCTGGATACTTGTGGCTTGAGGCTGCCTCTTGTTGCCAATAGAGGGCTATAAATTTTACATGCTCTCTCCACTGACTCTGCTCACTAACCTGGGCACTGACAGTATGGGGCTACCCCTTGCTGCTAGCAGAGGGCTGTAAATTTTACATACTCTCTCTACTGTCACTAACTCTACCAATTACTGCCCCACTGCCCCACTCAGACTGCAAACTCTGGGTTGAGCTCTTTTTTTTTTTTCCTTTTGATTTTAAATAATTAAATATTCTATAAGGCCAATTAACTTATCCATGAATCTCAGAACTTACTGAATATTAGTAGTCCATATTCCACCAAGATTTCAGGCACATACATGCCCAGATTGTCTTAGTATTCAGCATACACCTCTTAGGGATAATAAGATCCATCCCACCTGAGAACACCTGCTTAATAGGAGTACTAGTGGCAGGAATTGCCAGATAGTTCTGAGCTATACTATACAGACTGGAGAAGTCTATTTGATATAGCTATAGCTGTATGCTCCAGTGGATAGAGTGGTGGTTAGAATAGTAGTTAGGTTGGTAGATTAAATTGACCCAATACAATCAACCACCTAACAACTCATCTTCCACCAAAGACTACTGCTGGTTGTCCTAGATTGCTCAGATTTGTAGAGCTGACAAAACTCTTATTAAGAAGAGTAAAGAAGGTTTCTATAAGACCTTCTTCATCTTGACTTATGGGATGTAGAGTAAGGAGTTCAGTAAATAGAGTTTCTCCTATCTGCTGATTTAATTGGAGCACTTCTTTCTTTGAATGAAGTTTGTCCCACTTATTGTAGGTGTAGAGGTCAAATTGTCCTTATATGTCAGGTTCAATTCTCTCCAGATTGTCAGATAGTTCAGGATAAATTCCAGTTCAGAGGTTGGGCTTTATACCAACTTGTAGGAATTCTCAGAGAGGTTTGTAGTAGGGTGAGGAAGCATCTTGAAGCAGAATTGGATTGTAAACTACTGCTACCAAGTTGTAAGAGAGTTACTTATTATGGTAACTATTATGTAGTTCTGGAAGGGTTTTCTGGGAGTTCTGAATATTCTGGAAGACTGTTTTCTTAAGGTCAAGATTAATTTCATATGGAGTATATCCTCTATACTTATTGATTTTAAGATCAGGTTGACATCTCAACCAAAGTCCCTTTTTGAACTAGTTCTGGATGTTTAGAATTTTCTGTATTTCAGGAAGTTCAAGAAACTAAGACCAGCTTAGTTAAATTGGTATATTGCTACAGACAATACCCAATTAAGAGGTTTTGTGATGGAGTTAGGAGTAGGACCTAATGGAGAGTAGATTTACTTAAGAGTGGTTTGTGGGTTATGAAATAGGTTTATTTACTATTCATGATATTACTATACTAAGAGTAGTTATGTAAAGAGGTATTGTGGGAAAGTGTTCAGGAATGTTCTTATGTATTTGAGTCTGTTCAAGTCTGAGATTCTGAGGTCTGGAAGAGAGAGTATTTATACTAGTGAGGGGCTATCTGAACTATGCTAGATATGGATGTAGCACTTAGTGCCTTACTGAGTCAGAATGCAGTCACATAGTATAAGTATGATCTGATATGTCAAAAGATCATCTAACTACTAAGTCAGTTCACAGTCATGTCATACAAGGCTAATCTAACTATACTATAACTGCTAAGCTATTTATAGATTTAGATGCTATCTGGTTAGTCTTTGATGATATCACTATTGATGACATTATCTCTAACAAAGTCTGAGCAGTTTTCTGACTTCTGACATCATCAGTTTCAAAGGTGTTGTTACTTTTATCTTTTGCAAGATTAAGGCTGTCCTTAGTGACAGTGGTTGTACAAGGATAACAGGTCTTAGTTCTCTTTTTTTTTTGGACTGCTGGCACATTTGTAAGGACTGGCCATCCTTGTCTAGAGTGAGGGCTCTCAATATCATGGCTGGGAGTTTAAACCTCTTAGAAATGATATTTTCTGTAATCTAAGATAATTTCTATTAATAATATCTATCACATAGATGGCTTGAGATTGGTTTCAATGATGTCAGCTTTCTTGAGTTCAGATGAAACATCTATTACTCTCTAATAGAGGTAATATAGATAGAGCAAACAGAGTTATTCAAATGCATTTTACTTCTACTAAATAATAAGGTCTTGTATAGTTGCAATGTATTTTGGTCTTGAGTTGATAAGTGCATTTCATGAACCTTTGATAAATGAGATAGAGTTCTTCTTGTCTTGGTTTGAGTTTGGTACTTTTGGATTCCTTTTATAATAGTATAGTATACCAAACTAGTTATAGAGATTTAGAGTCAGTCTTATAGTTATAGTACTTCTTCTGGTATTCTTGTGTCTTGGTGGTAGGTTCTCATACTTACTGGTATATTTTGTATAACTAGGTGATCTCTTCAGTAACTTGTTTTGTAGTCTCACATGTGGTTTCCAAATTGGTTCTGAGGATGATATGTAATTTTGGTGGCTTGGAGGTTGTATACTTACACTAAGTATGTCTCACTCACTTTCACCTATAGCCTTACTCTGCATTTCTCTATTGGCAGCAACTATTAAATCTATTAGCTTTTTTTTGTTTTGTTTTTTTAAAATAAAAAAATAAAAATTCTCAATTATCTGAAATAAGTTACTTCAGCCAACTAAAAAAAAGAACACATACTATAGCAAACTCCAGCACATGCTGGATCATTATAAATGTCAAGTTCCAACATATACAGATGTCTAATATCAGCTCTTTCAGGCCTAAACTAATTGCCCTACACTATGTAGCAAATTTGTCTCATTATTGTAGAGATGATCAGACTGACACAATCAGTTTATATAGCTTAGAAACTATACTCAGAGCCCCTCCTCTTTCAGATATTTTATCTATATGTATAAGATAGTCCTGAACAGCAAGATTCAGTATGTAGGTCTGATATCACATACAGCAGCTTTCTGTACTGAAGGCCATATTTTCCTATTTGAGACTGACTACTAAAACTTGAAAAAATGTTGAGTTATTTGTAGCATTATCTATCATAATGGTCAAAATCTGTACTTGAAATATTTAGTTAGCAAATTTATGTGAAAATAAATAACCAATAAAATCTGATTTATTTTAAGACCTCTCTCAAAATGCTAATAGTAATCTCTCTTTTTTTATCTTAATTGTAATTTCAAACTCCTGAATACAACTAATAAAAGTATCTGCAATATTTTCTCCAGAATGAGGGCCAGCAAGTTTGATGAAGTCAAGGGTGAGAGATTTAAGCTACCAATCAAGATCAATCTAATTATAAGTATACAACCTCTAAGCCACCAAAATCACATATCACCTCAGAACAAATCTAGAAATCACATGTAAGATCATGAAGCTGAGTCAAATTAAAGTCACAGAACACAAAGCTGAGTCAACTTGAAGTTATGGAACACAACTAATTAGGACCAAATATATATATACTAAGTACTCAGATGTGTCAAAACAGAGAACTACAACAAACTAAACAAATAACCACAACTCTTGAATATATATATAATGTAACAGTGACCCCAGAATGATGACATCAGCACAGGAGATAGTCTTTCCTTACAAGCTACCAGATTAGAGCACAAGAAGATTATATGGCATATGAGATGAGCAATGATGACCAACTGTGAGTCATTGTGACCACAGTACAAGCATCTTGAGGAATATAAAAGAAGGATCAAGGAACCGCAGTAGCAGCAACAAACAAGACCCACCAATCCCAAAATAGCTCAAAGACTCACTATAAACAAAATACCTGCTGCTCACCAAACCTCAAGGTCAAGGAATTACCAAGGCACCTTGGTTGAAGAAAGGATATTCCAAGACATCAGAAGAGCCATGAGGACCCATACAAGAAGGACTCCTAGTATCAACCTGGGTACTGGTGACCTCTATCACTATATCCTCTACTGCTGCGAAATGGAAACAAGGATCATCATTGCCACCGAATGTCTCCAAATGTAGCAGGAGTATGAAATAGGAAACCTCCTCTGCTGGGAGTTCCCACAGGCCAGCCCTCAAGAGCTACAAGATGCCACTCCCATGGATATACATGAGGTAAGAATAGCTAAGAAGATCTATCAGATCTTCAGACATATACTATGGTCAATTCCCAACTTGGAGTATGTTAGAGTCTCAGATTTTAGAGACCTGTTATCCTGTCATATCAATGCACTAGAAGCCAGGGTGGCTACAGAAGCCCAGTTCACTATCACCCTCAATAGTGATGAAGTAGAAGACTTCTGGCATCTCATCCTTTAGGACAACCTAGACCAATTCCTGCAAGAATTGATCTCAGTATTCCAAGGCCCAAGTATCCAGGTTAAACCTCTCCAAGACCCCACATTTGTTCCCTATTTTGTGGAAGAGAACCTTATAGACTGGAGAGCTCCAGATCTTCTTGTTCCCACCACTGCCAAATATGATAACATCATTGGCAATAATATCATCTCACATGACCTATGCGATCTTGATGAAATATTCATGGACCTCATCTCCTTTGAAGATATCCTGATCTCTGATAATGAGGATGAAGCCCCCATGGTCTTGAACATTCTGCTCTAAGTCCCTTGTTATACTGGATAATGCTAGCACTGGTATTCTGAGGTGACACAGAATTGTTCCAGCACTGGTATTTTGATATAACACTAAATAATACCAGCACCAGTATTCTGATATAACACCGAATTATACTAGCATCCTGAACCTGTACAACCATCAGTACTGACCCTGAAACTTAGTAGTTTTAGTTATTGGAATTTATATTTAGCTTTATATCTTAGCAATTATTGAATTATATTTTGTATAAATACCCCTCTTATTTTCTCTGAAATAAAGTCAGTTCCTCTCAATACAATATACACACTTCCTTGCAAGTAATCTAAGAGATAACAAGATAGTTTAAAGATAAGAAGTTTGAGGACTATAAGACCTTGGGAAGGCACTCCAATAAGAACTTGCTTATAACAAACTTGAGTTAGTCTAAGAGATATATCTTGAAGAGAATCTGGCATATTTGAAGGACTCAGTGACCACTATATGACAACTTGGTGCCCATTGGCTGGTGATTCAAGATGAACCCCTCACTTTCAAGCTGAAAAATGAACAACCCCCACAACAACTACTCTGACTACAAGAGTCACCCCTGCAAGAATTCAAGATAAGATGGAAATGTGCCCCCCCACATTCTATAGATATACTACTGAAGAGTCAATCCTGACCTTCATTGAAGACTTTGAATAATTCGCTGCCATATGAGTCCTTGGTGTAGATGCACAATTGGCTCTTCTACCAGTCAGCCTCAGAGGACCTGCCAGAGATAAGTTCAATGCAGCCACTATTACCAATACTGGTGCAGCCAAACTTGCCAATATGAAGGCCTTCCTCAGAACAACATACTATACTGAAGAGATCAAGTAAGCTCTCAAGGATCAACTCAATACTATCTACCAGAGACTTAGTGAAGATCCCAACTCATTCTATACCTGAATCTGCTACTAGATTATCTTGGCTGGCTATGATAACTGCCTCAAGGAACAAATAGCAGATTCAACCTTCCTTAAGAGAGTTCACCCTGAAATTGCCTTAGCAATCTGGTCTACCCCAGCTGCACTAACCCTTGATCAGAAAGTGGTCTTTGCACAGAGATATTAGACTGCCAGACACTCTGCTGAATACTCAATGGAGAAAATAACTGGTATCAAGATGGAGCCACCAAAGCCAACTAGTATCATACCTGCCACAGTTGTAAACAGACAACTAACCTCACCTACCCCCAAGGCAGCCAAAGCTGACTCAGTGGAGGAACTTGCCAAGCAGTTCGCTGAGATGACTGCACACCTTGGTGATATTGTTAGAGAAGTCCAAAGTACCAACAGGAGACCAGTGCAGAGATTTGCAGCTGCTATAGAAGAATGTAATATGACATGCTTTAGATGTGGAGAAGAAGACCACTATGCAAAGAATTGCATAACTGAAACAAGATGCAAAGCCCAACCAAGCAATGCTAGCAGAACCAGAGAACAAACCAATACAGTAGTCATCAAGGAGATAGGTGACACTGATGATGAAGAATACTACAAGGAGCTTGAATTCTACCCTACTACTGAAGGTACCAGAACCCAGTCCAAGCTCTATGACAAGAAGAGCAACAGCAAGCCAGTTGAAAGGCCAAAGAAGACCCCAGCTGTTACTATTCAAAGCAAGACTCAACCTGAGAAGATTGATCAAGACATGGAGTTAGATCAAGCTGCCTGCCAAATCATTGAAGGCACTACTCCAGTCTCAGGAGAAAGTGAAAGCAAGAAGGAACAGAAGCTATGCAAGACCAAGATCCACCAGTATGATATCTATAAGGACCTCAAGAAACAGAAGGTCAATGCTACCTTTGGACAGCTAGCCAAAGTCTCTGCCTTTAGACAGTAGTTGAGAGTAGGACTTGCAACTACTACCAAGAATCAAGAGTACAAGATTGTAGAAGCTCACAATACACAAGAAGAATCTGAGAACTCAGATGAAGAATCTGAAGATCAGTGCAAGACATCAGTCTATACCCCATATCAGATTGAAGACTGTATCTTTGATGCCATCATTGATACTAGTGCTGAAGAATACCTCATGAGCAAGAAGGCAATTGACCACCTAGGCTGAGATATTGAAGAGTCCACCAAGATGGTCTATGTCACAGCAGATAGTACATGAGCTACCCCCCTTGGCAAAATCCAAGAAGTTCCCATCAAGATAGGAGGAGCTACCATCCCAGTAGATATGATTGTTACAAGTACCACTAACTATGACATCCTCATTGGCAACCAATGGCTTCACAAGGTCAAGGCCATCATTGACCTTAATGCCCAGAAGATACAGATCAATTATAGAGGAAGAAAGGTACAAGTCTCTATCAATATCTATAAAGGAGTTCTACCAGACATAGAGGAAGAAGATGAAGAGGACACAGAGGTCTTCATGTACTCAGTGAACAAGAATAAGAACAAGACACCCAAGCTCACAGATGAGCAGTAGTATAACAAGATCATCAATGGCTATGCCCCTCAAGGAAGATGCCCCCATGGTACTAGGATGTACTGCTCTGAACACCTGAATGACTGCTGGTCCTGTATCAGTGAAGTTAGGAAAATCTGCCAACAGAAACATGAGCTAGAAGCTGCCAAAGCAAAAAGAAAAGCCAAAGAAGATGACCAACCCCCAGAGCTTCAAGCTGACAGTAATGATGAAGAGGAACAAGAATCAGACATCACCCTCAAGGTCAAGAAGTTTCACCCTGAAGCTAAGATCCCAGAATACAAGACTGAAGGAGCCATAGAAATAGACCTTGTCAGTATTCAAGATGCTACCCTCAAACCACAGACCACCACTCTACTTGGCACTGGAATTGGAGTCAAGTTACCAGAGAACTATGCCGGAATTATCAAGACCAGGAGCAGTCTGACCAAAAGTGAAATCTCAGTTGAAGGAGGAGTAATTGACTCTGATTACACTGGCGAGATCTTCCTCATAGTCAGGAATCACAACCCCACCACCTCATTTGAAGTCAAGAAGCATAACAGGATTGGCCAGATACTGATCCACGAAATTAAGAAACTCAAGATCATTGAAGCCATCAAACTCATCAAGACCAAGAGAGGAGAATAAGACTTTGGATCTACTGGAAGAGGAGTCTATGCTACCACCAAGATTACTGAACTTGAGTATAAGAAAGACAAGAACCAGAATAAGCACATATATACCATTAGAGAAAACTTTCCTCTGGAGGAACAACTTCTCAAGATCCTATACCAGAATGAAGGAGTACTTACTACAGACTTTAGGAATATCTATAATCAAGAACCCAAGTACTATCATGAAGTTGACACTGGTGATACCAAGCCCATCTACCAGAAAGCCAGACCCATACCATCTGCCTACAGAGAATGGCTGTGAGCAGAACTCAAGGAAATGGAAGAAGCCAGAATTATCAAGCAAGCTATCAGTCCCTGGGCCTCACCTATTGTCCTTGTCCTGAAGAAAGAAAGCAAGTCTGGAGAGTTTGCACCAAGACTCTGCATTGACTATAGGAAGCTCAATGCCATCACCAAGAAGGATAGGCAGCCCTTGCCAAATATTCAAGAAATCCTCACCACCCTTGGAAGTGAAGCCAAATACTACACTACCCTGGATTTGTTCTCAGGCTTCCATCAGATTGGTCTCACTCAAGATACCAGTGAGAAATCAGCCTTCATCACACCTGATGCCACCTATATCTACCTGTGAATGCCATTTGGAATGTGCAATACCCCAGCAAGTTTCCAGTGAATGATGAACAGAGTCTTCAGTAACGAGATTGGAAAATGGCTCTTTATCTATATTGATGATGTGATCATCTTTAGCAATACTGCATGGGAACATATCAACTACATACAGCTAGCTCTCAAGAAGCTCAAGGAGTATGGCCTCTATATCAAGCCCAAGAAATGCAAGTTTGCAGCTCAGAAAATCGCCTACCTAGGACACCTCATCAACCAGACTGGAATCCACACAGATCCTATAAAGATTGAGGCTATTGCAGCTTACCTGAGACCCAGAACAACCACAGAAGTCCATGCCTTCCTTGGACTGGCCAGCTACTACAGAAGATTCATCAAAGGATACTCCAACATTGCAGCACTTATCTACAAGCTACTGAAGAAGGAAACCAAATTCAAATGGACCAAGGAGTACCAAAAAACCTTCAATGAACTCAAGACCAGGTTGACCTAAGCACCTATCCTCAGAAGACCAGATTGGAACCTAGAATTCATCCTGCAGACAGATATGAGTGCTATAGAACTTGGAGCAGTCCTAGCTCAGAAGAAAGATGGACATGAATATATCATCTCCTATGCAAGCCGAGATACCTGTGGAGCAGAACAGAACTATGAGTCATGCAAGCTTGAATGCTTAGCAGTAGTTTGGGCAGTAGATAAGTTTCACTACTACCTAGCCAGGAAACACTTCACCATTCAAACAGACCACTCCACTCTTGCCTGGCTATTTCACACTCTGAACCCCAAAGAAATATATGTCAGATAGATCTACAGGCTGCAAGAGTATGACTGTATTGTCAAGCACTGCTCAGGAAGAACCAACACCAATGCTGATACACTCTCAAGGATACCCCGAAATACCCCCATTAAGACTATTCAACATGAATAAGGGGCTATACTATGGATTAATCAGCTATCTTGGGTAGCAGAAGATGCCCAACCACCTCAAACTCTGGACAATCACCATCATCAACCAGACTTGGAAACAGTTTGAACTAGACAACACTATACTCAGAAAAGGAGGAAAGCTAGTAATACCCGAATACAAGAAGTATCAAGTAATGAAGGAAGTATATGAGCAAGGACACCTAGGAGGAACTAATACATACGACAAGGTAAGAAGAACTATGTGGTGGCCCAAGATGGAAGAAGACCTGTGCCAATTTGTCAAAGGGTGTGATAAGTGCCAAAAACAGAAATAAGATCAATAAGACCAGGCACCTGGGTCATCAAGAATTGAGCCTATCTCCTTCCACCACATCATAATAGATATCATTGGACCACTACTAGTAACACTATCAGGAAACCACTATATTATAGTTATTGTAGACCTCTTCACCAAATAGATACATAGAGGCAGGAGTATTACAAGAAGTTAATGCTCTCTCTATAGCCAACTTCCTGCACCAAGAAATCATCTGTCACTACAAGACACCAAAGCAAATCACAACAGACCATGGCATGGAATTTGTCAATAGATTCCATGAGATAATGTATCAGAAATACAAGATCCAGCACATCAAGACCACTGTGTACCACCCTCAAGGAAATGGACAGACAGAGAGAACCAACAAGACTCTCAAGAATATTCTGGTGAAGATCTCAGAGACATATGAGAATTGGGATAACTATCTCCCAACTGCCCTCTCTGTTCTATGAGACATATGGTCACAGAGCACACACTTTACCCCAAGGAAGCTGCTCTTTGGAGAAGAAGATTCTGATGAAATCTCAGCCACAAATCTAGATATAACTTGGAGACGGGTTGATGCAGAAATTCGGAGACTACACCAAATCAGGAAGAAGGCTGAAGATTACATCATCAAGTCACAAGTGCTGATAAGGAAGAATGCAGAAAAGAATCACAAGGCCCTAGAACCCATCCGAATCAGAGAAAAGATTCTACTGTATCAAAATATGGTAGAAGCCTCATGGTCGTGAAAACTGGAGCCCAAATGAGAATGACCCTTCTACATACAAGATATCAAGAGAACTACCTTCTGGCTTAGAAAAATCTCAGGGACTATACTGCCTACTATGGTATACAGGAATAGACTCAAGAAGTACTATGAACCTATATAAGAGAAGTAAAATGTGATGACCACTTACAAGGTTCTAGTCTGCGAATCATAACAGCATGTCCCATGACCAGTAGGCTATCTGTCTGGACCATTCTCTAAGAGATATGGTACTGGCAACTACTCATCTATAAGACTTTCGAAGTCAGAAGAGTTCGAACCATCAACTGATTGGTCAAGATCAGAATCAGGCCCTTGCTCTATATGAAGAGAGTGACCCTTCACCATCATGCCAAAATACAAAGAGAAGATGCCAGCTCATAAACACCACTTTTCAACCCCTTGCCAGAGGTTATGGGATCAGCAAATTTTTCAGGACTGGACCAATGAATAAGGATGCTCAAGAAGATCCTTATTCAGGAGGAAGATGTAATGGTGACCCCAGAATGATGACATCAGCACAGGAGACAGTCTTTTCTTGCAAGCCACCAGATTGGAGCATAAGAAGATCATATGGCATATGAGATGAGCAATGATGACCAATTGTGAGTCATTGTGACCACAGTACAAGCATCTTGAGGAATATAAAAAAAGGATCAAGGAATCACAGTAGTAGCAACCAACAAGACCCACCAATCCCAAAATAGCTCAAAGACTCACTATAAACAAAATGCCTGCTGCCCACCAAACCTCAAGGTCAAGGAACTACCAAGGCACCTAGATTGAAGAAAGAATGTTCTAAGACATCAGAAGAGCCATGAGGACCTATACAAGAAGGACTCCTAGTATCAACCTGGATACTGGTGACCCCTATCACTATATCCTCTACTGCCGCGAAATGGAAACAAGGATCATCATTGCCACTGAATGCCTCCAAATGTGACAGAAGTACAAAATAGGAAACCTCCTCTACTGGGAGTTCCCACAGACCAGCCCTCAAGAGTTATAAAATACCACTTCCATGGATATATGTGAGGCAAGAATGGCTAAAAAGATCCATCAGATCTTCAGACATGTACTATAGTCAATTCCCAACTTAGAGTATGTTAGAGTCTCAGATTTTAGAGACCTGTTATCCTACTGTATCAATGCACTAGAAGCCAGGATAGCTACAGAAGCCCAGTCCACTATTACCCTCAATAGTGATGAAGTAGAAAACTTCTGGCATCCCATCCTTCAGGACAACCCAGACCAATTCCTGCAAGGATTGATCTCAGTATTCCAAGATCCAAGTATCTAGGTTAGACCTCCCCAAGATCTCACATTTGTTCTCTATTTTATAGAAGAGAACCTCATAGACTGGAGAGCTCCAGATCTCCTTGTTCCTGCTGCTGCCAAATGTGATGACATCATCAGTGATGACATCATCCCACATGATCTATGCGATCTTGACAAAACATTCATGGACCTCATCTCTTTTGAAGATATCCTGACCTCTGATGATGAGGATGAAGCCCCCATGGTCTTGAACATTCTACTCTAAGTCTCTTGTTACACTGGATAATGCCAGTACTGGTATTCTGAGGTGATGTAGAATTATTCCAGCACTGGTATTTTGATGTAACACTAAATAATACCAGCACTGGTATTCTGATATAACACTGAATTATACCAGCATCCTGAACCTGTACAACCATCAGTACTGACCCTAGAACTTAGTAGTTTTAGTTATTGGAATTTATATTTAGCTTTATATCTTAGCAACCATTGAATTATATTTTATATAAATACCCCTCTTATTTCCTCTAAAATAAAGTCAGTTTCTCTCAATGCAATATACATACTTCCTTGCAAGCAATCTAAGAGATAACAAGACAGTTTAAAGATAAGAAGTTTGAGGACTATCAGACCTTGGGAAGGCACTCCAATAAGAACTTGCTTATAACAAACTTGAGTTAGTCTAAGAGATATACCTTGAAGAGAATCTGGCATATTTGAAGGACTCAGTGACTACTACGTGACAACAAACATAACTACTGAGATCTATAACTGCATCTATGCTGACATTCCTCTACTTTATAGAAGCCCAATGGAATACTCTGAACATACTCAGTAAAGCCCATTAAATTGGATAAATCTCAAGCTACTATCAGATTGGCTACTTTCTAGAAGATATAGTTGAACATTACTATAATACAGATATTATCCAGATGTCTCAATATCAGAAACTCATCACTTGCAAATACCAAGAACTCTTTTATGAGTACAGCACCTTTATTCTCCACCTTCAAGTTACATATTACTGCTGAAATGGTTGCCACTCTATCCTATAGCCAAATTGACAATATAGTATAAGAACTCAATTATAAGTATATTCAAACTACAGACAGAATCTTCTCATACCTAGATGACTACATTCTACAAATACCCCAAGTTAGATATACTATAAAGAATGTCCACAATATAATTTTGTTCAACAATAATGAAGTAGAAGATAACAATCCCTCTGATATCAATATAACCTTTAGTCAAGGATCTCTGTCAGCCCTAATCACCCTGCCAATCTTGCTAATGAACTTATAATAGTTTATAACCACCTACAAGACCTATTGGGATAATGACCACTAGCATAAGTACCAATCTGCATTTATGTCCAACTACTTCAACTACAATGAAGAGACTAGAGAACATAATCTGTACATCCAGACAACTCTTGAGATCAAACTGATAACTTTATTACCCAAGTATGAGTGATATGAAGCATAGCCACCAGCATACTATAACTCTACAACTCATAGTGCTATAATCTATAAAAGGTATACAGACAGCAAATCTAATAAAAGTAAAGATGATGTATTCCTCCTTTACTCACCAACTCTATATCTAGTATATAAGATAGATAATGCTATCCTGTGAGATGGTGATATAATTCTAATATATTATTATCTGAGTAAACAGAGAGAAGTAATCCAAGAACCACTTTTTCTAGATGACTACTTTATCAAAGATAATGTCATCAATAGTAATATCATTAAAGACTATTCAGATAGTATCTAAATTTATAGATAGCTTAGTAGTCATTAGTATAGTTAGATTAGTCTTGTATAATATAACTGCATACTGACTCAGCAGTTAGATAATTTCTTGATATATCAGTTCACACTTATACTATATGACTGTATTCTGACTCAGTAAGATACTAAGTATTATATCCATATTTAGTCTAGTTCAGATAGCCTCTCATTAGTATAAATACCCCCTTTCATAGATCTCAGAATCTCAGACAAGAACAATCTGAATACAACTTTTGAACACTTCTCTACAATATCTCTTCACATACTACTCCTAGTATAGTAATATTATAAATAGTGAATAAACCTATTTAATAATCTACAAACTACTCTTAAGTAAATCTGCTCTCTGTTAGATCTCACTTCTAATTATATTATAAAATTTCCTAATTGAATATTATCTATAGTAATACACCAATTCAACTAAGCTGGTCTTAGTTTCTTAAACTTCCTGAAATATGAAAAATCCTGAACATTTAAAATAAGTCCAAAAAAGAACTTTGGTTGAGATATCAATCTAATCTTGAAATCAATAAGTATAGAGGACATACTCTATATAAAATTGATCTTGACCTTAAGAAAACAACAGTCTTCCAGAATATCCAGAACTTCTAGAAAACTTTTTCAGAACTATATAATAGTACTTTTATAAGTAATCATCTTATACTAATAACTGGTAATACTCAAAAATGAAATTATATTAGAAGATATTTATATGTCAATTATGAATGAAATTTTGTCTACTGAATTCTGTTTATTGAATGTGAGATTAAATTAGTGAGCTCTTTATAAATATATATATATAAATTAGCTTGCAAAGATCATGGTGCTACTCTTATTTATTTATTTTACCTGAAGTGTCTGGCAAAGGTTATCATACTCCTTCCTATAGGCCTCCAGGATATCTTTATAAATAGTATCAGTACTTGGCAAATATAAATCATACTTGAGGAGGCCAAAGATGCTATGCAATTGATCACTCTAAATAGTTGTAAATGGTTGGTCTATATACATAATCTAATAAATGAGCCAATTTCAAAATTCTGCCAAAGAGTATGGCTAAATATTTTTGATTAAATAGAGTTATTAGTATAGAAATAGTCAGGAAATCAGATAAATATATCCATTATAGCTTGGATATCAATTTTATTTATCTCTGTGTTTTTTTTTTATTTTGTTAGAGTATTTGTCTTTTATGTATTAATATATGTTCAAAGTTGAATCACTAAGTATTTTGAACTTCTGGCTATACAGTTTATGAAGATAGATGAAACAGTATCATGTATGTATCAAATAAAGTATCAGTTATATTATAGGTATATCTTTTTTTTTAAAATTTTTTACCTGTAATAGTTACAAATAATATCATCTCCTGTCTTAGTATAATATTACCAGATTTCAGAGTGAGGATTGTATAGAAGATATAGAACTATTAAGGATATTTGACTTGAAGTATCATCAGTACTGTGAACTGTTGAAGACTAATCTGTCAATATGTGTGTTTATATATTTGTATGTGTGTTTTTTGTATATATGTTTACATGTGTATATATTATATATGTATATAGATATGTCTGGCATATGAGTCATATGGAGAATTTGGATTAGAGGATTCAGATTAGAGGATTTGGATTAAAGAATTCAGTTGAAGAATTCAGATGAGAATTCAGATTAAAGGATTCAAATTAGAGAATTCAAATTAGATGATTCATATTGAATGATTTGGATTGAGTGATTTGGATTAAGTGGTTCAGATTGAGTGATTCAGATGAGGTGATTCAGATAGAGTAATTCAGATAGATGATTCAGATGAGGTAATTCAGATGAGGTGATTCAGATTAATCCAAATTGATTCAGATTGCTTTAGATTTGAGATTTAGATTAAACCATTATATGACAAATTGAATCTAGATTTAATTTAAATTGACTTGTTCAAAGTACTACACCTAATATAGCATGCTAAATTGTGCCCAAAATTTATATATAGCTATACTGAGAGTACTACTAAGCTGGCCTACTGTTCACTTCAGCAATCTGCTCAAAGAATCTTAAATTATAGCTACTATTACTATACAGACTATGTCATACTCGCATATAGCTTATTCTTTAACAGTACTTCTAAAGTTCTAATTAGGGTACAGAATTCTGTATATCCTTGAAAATTTAACAAGAATAGATTAATAAAAAAAATCTTGAAAAAAAAGAGACAAATGTAGAGGATTTTGAAAAAAAAACTCTGAGAAACCCACTCTTTGCCAATGTTGTAATATATCTAATTCTCATCTAAACTTTCTCTCTACTTTTTACACTCCTTCTTTTCCACCACCTAGTATTTGATATAATCCTCACAAATCTCATTGATATAGTACTAAAGCATATTACTATAGAGATTTCTTATCACTATTACAACAATCTCTCTACATTCATTAATAATAATATAGTTCTCTTCATTGTTGAATACTCCAGCAGACCAATGGGCTCCTTGATTGAGAATAATTGGCTCTAATTTAAATATAGACCTCTAAGCCTTGATAGTAATACTAGTATTACTCATACTGAATAACTTACTCTTGAACTTCTCTATTTGATCAAATGTCAGATATGGTCAAATTTGGATAACTTCGAATTCTCCTCTACAGTGAAACTGAGTCTTGATCTGAGTAGTGGACTGAGTTAAGTATGTAGAGTTTTTAGAAGAGAATATAAAAAAATAAAATTAAATAAAATAAAGAGTGAGTATTCAGAAAAGAGTATGAGAATGAGTTATATATAGATGAGTTATATAAGATTATTCATGAAGACTTGCTTTTAATCCTTTTGAGACCTTCACTATAATATATTGACTCAACAGCTCAGCCATTAAAGATATGCCTTGTAATATTCTCTAGCCTTTCTTCATCTTGATCAGATATTGTAAATAAAGTTGACAGATCTTACTATAGAGTTGTGGACCTTAAGAAAAAGAGAACAGCATAAAATAAATTTGATTGTACTATGGGATTTAAATATAGTGATAAAAAGACAACTTATATCTACTATCAACTACTTTAAAAAGATTACTGCATATATAACTGTAAGGTCTATGAATTTCAAGATCTGAAGGATTACTATAAGTTATTGCTGGAATTCTCTCTCATCCTTATCATTACAATTACCATCACTATTACTATTTCTACTACCACTTTGGCTCTTAATAAGTAATTTATATACTACTTATATAAGAAAAAACTTAATATTATCAGTAGAGAGTATTTTTCTATCTCAAATATTCTCTCTTTTAATAATTATTAAATAGATAAAAAAATGAATAGATCAATATATAATTAAGAGCTACTATTTATTTGTTTATGATATAGTAAGAAAAATAAAAAAAAATATTAAGAAAAAGAAAAAGAACAAAAAAAGAATGAAATAAAGAAAGAGTGATATTACTAAAGATTTCAAGTGATCTGAATCAGATTCAAATCAGATTTAAGTTAATCCAGATTAACTCAGATAAAAACTAGATCAATTCAAATCAAACATTGTTTTGATTTCCAAAATTAGACAATTAAATATTTATATCAATAACTTAATGTATAATCATCCAATTTTAATAATTATGATGTCATTTGAAAGCCCTTAATAAGATCTTTCTAATGATACTAAGAATATTAAAATTAGATTATATATTGCTGAGCTATTAAGAAAAATGTTCTTTTAAAGAAATTTTCAAAATTGACAAGTTGAATAATTTTCAAAATTGGTGAGTCAGATGTTTTCCTTAATAACTTAAAAATATATAATCCAATTTTAATATTCTTGATATTATTAGAAAGACCTTATTAAGGGCTTTAAAATGATATTATAATTATCAAAATTAGATAATTATATATTAAGTTATTAATATAAATATTTAATTGTCTAATTTTGGAAATCAAAACAATATTCAATTAGGTTAAATCCAGATTAGTTTATTTTCATCTAAGTTGATCTAGATGAGATTCAATCCAAATCATCTAAATTTAATTTAGATTAAATTGACTCATTCAGAGTACTATATTTGGAGTACTATATATAATTAGTAACTTTAGTAGTAAATATTTATTTAGATTTATAAAAAAATAAAATAAAAATAGTTTTTTTATAAAAATTAAATAATCTACTTTTTTAGTTTATATATTTATATTTTTTTAAATTTAATATTCTTTAATATATAACTATAATAAAATTAGCATTAAGAATACTTAAAAGTTTAAATCTATTTTATATTTAATAATTTGATCTTTTATATAATTTAAACTTTTACTAAAAAGTATATTAATATATTTATAATTTAGTTGATAAAATAATAAGAAGATTAATAGCTTAATATTTAATATAATTATTATTATTTATCTTAATTATAATAAAATAGATAAGAAAATAAGATATAAAAATATCAATAATATATGGAACTATATAAGATAATATATAATCTAAATATATAAAAAGTATAGAAAATAGATTTTTCTAGTCTCAGAGATATATATCAGTAAGATATATAGTATTTATAACCAATATAACATAGTGAATACATAACCTTAGAAGTATAGTAGATTCTGAAATTCATATAAAGAGGGGAGAGAAGGGTATGTAAAAAAGACTTTTTTGACTGAGTTAAACTAACTAAAGTTTATTCATACTAAAATACTAAATTATTTATATAGATTTATATACTAATAGTCACTTGGACTTTGCCATTTATTACCAGTCTATTGATATAATTATAGTATCTCCTCCCACTATCCAATCACTATAGAAGAGCCTCTCTTTATATCTTTATATATGAAGGCCACTTTACCACCTACTACCCCAACCCTCCTCCCACTCTGCTCACATATTTTCTCTACCAAGTAATGCCTCCAGCCACTCTACAAACCCCAATCAAGCCACCATCCTGTCATAATATCCTCTATTAGTGATTTATGTGCTAATTCTGCTACTAAATATAAGACTAAGTAATAAGTTATTTCATGTAAAATTCCAAGTATTCCATCTATATCTCAGGTAGAATCTTATATGAAATCCTATCTAAAGTTCATAAAAGTAACAATAGTTTTATTGATAATATTTTAGATATAATGTTTATTAGAGATGCTAAGAGGTAAAGAAGGAAGAGAGTATAGTGTGCTTCTAATAGATTGGTTAGATTGTAGATGAAATAGGCTGATTTGATAAACTCTAGTAAGGTGGATAATTGGAGGTTAGTGTAAGCTAAATTAGAAGTAATGGAATTACAACAAATATTGAGAGAGGAGAAGGAGATACATATGAAAGGAATAGTAGCTAGGTTGAGGTGACAGAGGCTTGAGGAGGGGGAGAGGCCAACTAGGTACTTATCAAGACTCCTCTAGGTGAGAAGGGTGTGACATCAATGGAATAGAGTCCTTGATACTGAGGGAAGAATGGTACATAGTATGTAATAGATCTTGGGGTTGCTGAAGGAGTAGTGGAGGGGTCTATAGAGTGAGGAGGAAGGGAGTGCTGATGCAGAGGCAATTAGAGAAACTCTGGTGAACTGGGAGCCACTATAAGTAGAGAGTATGGGGGATTTGATCCTTCTAGTTCAGAAGGAGGAGATCCAGAGAGTCCTTGCAGCAACTAAGCTTGGTATAGTCCCAGGAGAGGATGGCCTACCTTGGGACTTTTGGAAGAAGATAGTGGGGGTTCCTGGGATATTAGGTGAGATGGTAGTCCTCTGTGATTTTGTTCTCCTGAGGGGTCAGTGGGTGAGAGGGCAGGACCTAGGGCTAGTGGTCCTATTGTATAAGGACAAGGAGAGGAGGGAGGATTGGAAGAACTGGAGGCTAATCATACTGCTGAATATGGACAGAAAGATGGTAACTAAGGTGATTGTGGCAAAATTACAGAGGGTTGCCCAACAGGTACTGGGTGAGAAGTAGCAGGGCTTTGTGGGAGGCAGACTTATCAGAGATGAGATGGCCTGGGTATATGGTGTCATTGAAGGAGTGAGGGCTAGTAGATTAGATGGGAGACTGATCTTTCTGGATCAGGAGAAGGCCTATGATCATGTTCAGTGGGTGTGGCTAGGCAAGGTGCTGGACAGAATAAGAGTTTCTTTACTATTTCAAGCTTCAATGTTGAATTTGTTAGAGAGAAGTAGAGCAGTACTGATGTATAGTGGTCACTGGAGTATGATATTTCCCTTGGAGAGAGGAGTTTCTCAGGGGGATCCACTGTCTTCTATTCTATATGTCCTTCTTTTTAGAATCTTTGATAGATAGGATTAGGCAGAAGGTAGCAGAGCTTGCTATTTATGATGTGGTGTAGAAGGTGGGGGCCTTTGCAGATGATATGGTGGTTGGACCTGGATCAGTGGCAGATGTTGAGGCTCTTAAGAAGACAGTGAAATGGTATGAGGCACACTCTGGAGTGAAACTCAACTGGCATAAGTGTGAGACAATGGTGCTGAGAAATGAGTTAGTGGGAGGGGATGTCATTGGAACAGTTGTTCTAGCAGAAGAGACAGTAAGGTATCTGAGCATCTTTCTTTCAGTATATGGATTGGTCTTGTTGCAGGTGTGGTGGGAGAGGAGAGTGGCCATCTGGGGGGAGACACTTCAAGACTGAGGAGGTTGCTACATCTCTCTGGTAGACCAAGTAATGATTTTGAATATCTACTGATTCTCTAAGCTATGGTATATTATCTATCACTTGGACTTTCCAGCTTAGGTGGTGAAGAGACTGATGAAGCTGGCTAGAAACTAGATTTGGGCTGAGAGATGGTCCCAGACCAGTTGGGAAAACCTTTCAATACCAGTAGTTTGAGGGAGGCTAGGACTGGTAGACTTTCCTAAGAGGCTGTACTGCTTGAGAGCTTAGTGGTTGAAGTGGGCTGTGGAACTGAGGAGAGAGGAATAGGTGCTGTTGATGTAGAAGGTATAAGAGATGAGATTCTCCCTAAGAGGATCCTTGGGGGATTTGCTTTCCCTGGTGGACCTGAGTGGAAGTCATCAGCTATGGTATAAAGGCTTCTAGTGGGGAGTAGCAGATGGAGCATACTGTATTGGCTTGTATTGGCATAGTAATGAAGGGGAGATATTGTGAGGACCAGCTATGTAGAGATGAGACAGATTGCTTCTGAGGGGCACTTCTCTTATTGAATTTGATATTAGTGATGGAGTGGAGTATCAGAGGGGTCTTGGTCAGGATCTTTGGCTAAGTAGTTAGCAAGTAGTGAGGATTGGTAATATAACATTTTAGTATAGTTTATTTCTTTTCTCTGTCTTTCTTGAATATTCTATAATCTTCCAGTACTTTCCACATACTTAGAAATCCCCTTCTTGGTGCTGAGCATTAACTAGTACTTATTTAGCTAGTCACAGAATATCCTGAAAACTTGTAGAACTTTATTTATCATTATTTGTCATCTTTGTCAAGAACTTTCCTCTTGGCATTTTCTTTTAATTTCTCAGATTTTTCTGGATCCTTCTTTCAGATCTTATATAAATATCCTCTTTATTCTCATAAATAAAACCTCAGAATATTTTCTCCCAGAAATCCTTCGAGAATACTTGAACCCTTAAGTATCTCTTTGAGTTACTTAGAACCACCAGAACTAGTCACTTCCTCATTTAGAAACTAGAACTGTTACACTTAGTAGCAGCAGTTAAGTTACACCTAGCCTTATCAAGATACCTCTCAAGATATCAGTCACAATACTATGGATAGTACTCCAAATGAGTCAATTCAAATCAAATCCAGATTTGATTTGTCACATGATGGTTTGATCCGAATCTCAAATCTGAAGCCATCTGAATCAACTCAGATTAATCTGAATTGTTCCATTCAAATCGCCTCATCCGAATCACCTATCTGAACTACCCCAATCCAAATCACTTAATCCAAATCACTCAATCCCAAATCACTCAATCCGAATCACTCAATCTGAATCCTCCAATTTGAATCCTCTAAATCAAATCCTCCAATTCGAATCCTCCAATTCAAATCCTTCAATCTGAATTCTTATCTAAATCCTTCAATCAAATCCTCCAATCCAAATCCTCCACATGACTCATATGCTGGATGTGTCTACAACACAATATACACATATGCATATACAATACACATATATGCATACACATGCACATGCAAACATACAAACACACATGTTGACAGATCAGTCTTTAACAGTTCACAGTACTGATGATGCTTCAAGTTAAACATCCCTGATAGCTCCACACCTTCTACACAATCCTCGCTCCAAAATCTGGCAATATTGTACTAAGATAGGAGATGATGTTGTTTGTAATTATTGCAGGTAAAAAATTAAGATACACCTATTGACACTTTTTGTTTGTTTTGACATATATATGATATTGTTTCATCCACCCCCATAAACTGCACCAGTCAGAAGTTCAAAATGCTTGGGGTACATGAATCGATACATAAAAGACAAACACTCTGATAAAATCAAAAAGAACATGGAGACAAATAAAATCGACATCCAAGCTGTGGTGGGTATGTTTATCTGATTGCCCAACCATTTCTGTACCAACAATGCCATTTAATCAAAAATATTTAGCCATACTCTTTGGCAGAATTTCGAAATCGGCTCATTTGCTGGATTGTGTGCACAGACTAACCATTCACAACCATCGAGAGTGATCAATTGCATAGCATCTTTGGCCTCCTTAAGCATGATTTATATTTGCTAAGTGCTGATACTATTTGCAAAGATGTCCTGGAGGCCTATAGGAAGGAGTACAACAATCTCTATCAGACACTTCAGGTAAAATAAGGGCAGTACCGTGACCTTTGTAAGCTGAATTATATAAAAGAGCTCACCAATTTAACCTCACATTCAATAAGCAGAATTCGGCAGGCAAAATTTCATTTACGATCAACACATGGACATCCCCCAATGTAATTTTATTTCTGGGCATTACCGGTCATTGGATTGACCTTGATTGGCAGCTTAAATCTCTCACCCTTGACTTCATCAAACTTGCTGGCCCTTATTCTGAAGACAACATTGCAGATACTTTTATTAGTTGTATCCAGGAGCTTGGGATCACAACTAAGGTAAAAAAGGGGGGCTTACTGTCAGGTTGGCATTTTGAGAGAGGTCCTAAAACAAACCAGATTTTATTGGTTATTTATTTTTGCATAAATTTGCCAACTGAATATTTCAAGTACAGATTTTGGCCATTACGATGGATAATGCTACAAACAACTCAACATTTTTCAAAGTTTTAGCAGCCAGCCTCAAACAGGAAAATGTGGCCTTTAGTGCAGAAAGCTGCCATGTGCAATGCCAGGCCCACATACTGAACCTTGCTGTTCAGAACTATCTTACATACATAGACAAACACCCATCTCTCTCCACTACAATTCACATTATACACACTTTTCCGAAACACTTTCAACTCATTTATTGGAGAAAGATACTAAGGTAATATCAACCAGTAAGCAAGCCGATGTGTGTACTAGGTCAGGCAGACCTGGGGCCTTCGACTAGCAGCATGTCAGAAGAGGGAATGGGCTGGGGATGGGGTCTTTTGGTGGCTCAAGTAGATAGGACAGCTTGGGCAGTAGAGGAGGCACTGGTGGGGGGGCTGGAGGGTAGTAGGGAAGGAGCTTTGCGGATATGCTGAGGACTGGGGGCTGGCTGATGGGAGCCCACAGGGGACAGGCAGGAGGGAAGGGGAAGCCAAAGGCTGGGGATGCTGGGAGAGTGGGGCCTTCACAGGTGGGAGGTGGAGGAAGTGGAGTAGCTGCTGGAGGTAGTGGCGGAACTGCTGATAGTGGTGTGACGGTGAATCAGAAAAAAAAAAGAGATATGATGGCTGATGGCCAGGGGGGGCAGGGGTTCCCAAAGCGGAAGGGGGATCTGGCGGATAGTGTAATGGGACTGGTGGTGGCCCCATTGCTCAAGAAGTCAATCTCAGAGTTCGCAGCTACCTTGTGCTTCCAGGGCTTGGCAGTGATAGCAAGAATGGTCCTGGGGCTTATTTCGAAGCAAGTGGCTAGGGCGGCCTCGGTGAAGTTCTTGAAGGGTCTGGAGGGGGTTGAGGTGGGTTTTGAGGAGGCAGGCCCTCTAGATGAGGCCCTGAAGACTAGAGTAGTGGTTGGGGAGGTAGTGGTCCCCATGGTGAGGTATTTGAGGTGGGACCCCAGGGTAGTGCCTACAGTGACTAAGGAGGAGACTAGGAGGAGGGTGGAGGAGGTGATGGTGGAGTATGGTGATATAGTGGACATTGGCTTCCAGATGTGGGAGAGGACGATGTTCAGAATGGGTGACATCAATGTCAGGATTTGGCTGGCAGGGAAGGAGACCACAGGGAAGACAAGTGACTGGCCCTCAGTGCTGATGTGGGGGGCCTTCATCTGTAAGGTGTTGAGGGTGAAAGGGAGTGAAGAGAAGGAGGAGGACTTGTTGGAGGTGCTAGAGGAGCTGAGTGGTGCAGTGGAGAGGAGGGCGAAAGCCTGGAAGCAGTATGAAGAGTCAACACATCTGGAGGTGGTGGATGGAAAGCATATCTGTACTGACAGGAGACAGTGGGAGAGGGCACAGGGGCACAAGAGGCAGAGGGAGCTGTTGGCGAGTATGTCAGGAGAGGAGAAGAGGAAGATAGATGGGGCTGAGGAGTCTAGAGGCGTCAAAGCTAGTGTATGGGCTAGCAAAGGAGGAGAGGAGGTGGAGGTGACCAAGGAATGGGCTGCGAAGGTGCTAGGCAAGGATCCCTATACTGATGGTACTTTCGAAGTTTGGGAGGAAGAGTCGGATAGCACTCCCCCCCCCACTTGTCAGGAGGGGCCCGGTGGGGAAGAGAGGGGCGGCGGAGGATATACTGATGCAAGGGGCCCAGCAAGTTCACTTTGGGGTCCTGGATGTGATGAAAGGGGGCCAAGTAGTAGCAGTTGGTGAGGAAGAGCTGGTGGATGTCTCAGAGGAGGAGTGGAATGAGGATACCAGTGTAGGTGCTGATACTATGATGCTGGATGCAGGGCGGCCAGGGACCCCTGGAGGGAAGAAGGTGGGGAACCTGCTGTGGATGAGCAAGGTGATGGATAACCTCGCAGCTGAGGTATTGAGAGAAGTAGATCTAAGTATTATGCCTGAGGAGCATTGGGTGAGAATTCTGCATGGAGATGGAGTGATGGAGGCACTGAAGGTGGAAATTCTTGTGATCTTACTGGAAGAGGAGGGATATGAGGTAGATGAGGTGAGAAAGGCAGAGCTGGTGGTTGTCGCTGGTGAGCAGGCTGCCTACTGTTGGGTGGAACATCATGGTTTGCAGTTTTGGCAGGAGGCCTGTGTGGAGTATTGGGAGGACTTTGAGGAGAAAGAGGATGGGGCAATGGTTGAACTTCTGGGGGGATTGGAGGCACAGGAAGCTGAGAAGAGGGAACTGACTATGGAACATGTCTTAGATTTGGGACAGGAGGACTTGAGTGTGGATTTGTAGAGGAGAAGTTTTATCTTTAACAATATTCATTATGAACAGTACAACTAACATTTTCTCTCTCAATGTGAATGGCCTGCGGAGATCTGGGCAGCATAAGAACATTTTTACTTGGCTAAAGAGATTGGAGGCTGATCTCTTTTTACTGCAGGATGTATGGTGTGAGAATGAGGATGATAGGGTGGAGTGGACTAAGGAATGGGGTGGAGCTACTGCTTGGTTTGGAAAGGTGGCAATTCTGATGAAGAAGGGTAGAGGAGATTTGGGGGGAATCAGGAGCTGGGGGGATCGCTTGGTCTGGGGTGAATGGCACTGGCCAGGGTGGGAATCAGTGAAGGTGGGCTCTTGTTACTGCCCAGTGGTTAGGAGAGAGAGGATTGCATGGATTGTGGAGCTGCTGGAGAAGGGCATTCTCTTAGAGGAAGGGGTCGATGTTCTTGGTGGGGATTTTAACATGGTTCAGGATCTGCAACTGGATAGAACTGATGGAGGGAGGAATGCAGGTGGGAGGAGTGGTGGTCTGGATGCCTGAGAGGAGGTGGAAAGCCTTAGCTCCTTAGGGAATATGGGCCGAATGTGGTGGGGTGACACCAGGGTCTACACACACTGGGTAAATGGCTTAGAGATGAGAATTAACTGGATTCTGACAGCTGAATGTTAGGGTGCTGATGTCTAAAAGACTTTGGAGGTGGTGTGGTGTCCATGGTCTGATCACTGGGAACTGTTTGGGCAGAGGCAGTTTGGGGGGAGTAGAGATAGACCTGGACATTGGCACCTTAACTCCTCTCTGCTGGCTGAGGAGAGGTTGTGGGATTCATGGGTGGAGGACATTTAGGTAAAGGTTCCTCTCTGGAGGCAGGAGGGTTTGTCTGTGGGTGTCCGCTAGATGAGATTGAAGGAGGCTGCAAGGGCCTATTGGGGAGGAGCTGGTAGAGAGGCTGGGAGACAGAGGAGGAGGCAAGTATGGTGTGCTTCGAATAGGCTGAGGAGACTGCTATTAGAGTGGGCTGATTTGCATACATCTGATGAGGTGGAGGATTGGAGGTTAAAGCGGGTGAAATTGGAGGTAGTAGAACTACAACAGGTGTTAAGAGAGGAGGAGGAGACTCATATGTGAGGAATGGCTGCCAGGTTAAGGTGGCAGGGGCTTGAGGAGGGAGAGCGGCCTACTAGGTACCTGTCTAGGTTCCTCCAAGCCAGGCAGGTGAGACATCAGTGGGATGGGGTCTTTGATGCTGAGGGAGAGTTGATGCATGGCACGCAGCAGATCCTGGGGGTATTAAAGGAGAGATAGCAGGGTCTGTGGAGTGAGAAAGAAGGGGGTGCTGATGCTGAGGTAATTGGCGACATGCTGGAGGAGTGGGAGCCGCCACAGGTAGAGGGGCTGGGTGACTTGATCTTACCAGTCCAGGAGGAGGAGATTCAAGGAGTCCTGGTAGCTACTAAGCTTGGGACAGCACCAGGGGAGGATGGGTTACTGTGGGACTTCTGGAAGAAGATGGCAAAGATCCCTGGAGTGCTGAGAGAGATGGCTGCCCTCTGTGACCATGTTATTCTAAATAGCATATGGGTTGAAGAGCAGAACTTAGGGTTGGTGGCCCTATTGTACAAAGATAAGGGCAGGCATGAGGATTGGAAGAACTGGAGGCCAATTATGCTTCTAAATATGGATCAGAAGTTGGTGACTAAGGTGATTGTTGCGAGGCTACAGAAGGTTGCTCAACAGGTGCTGGGTGAGGAGCAACGGGGCTTTATAGGAGGTAGACTTATTAGAGATGTGACTGCCTGAGTGCATGACATTATTGAAAGAGCCTGGGCCTGTGGACTGGATGGTAGACTAGTTTTTTTGGACCAGGAGAAGGCCTATGACTGTGTTAGGCAGGTTTGGCTGGGCAAGGTACTGGATAGGATTGGTATTCCACCACAGTTTCGGACTTCTATGGTGCATTTGTTGGAGGAGAGTAGAGCAGCACTGATGTGTAATGGTCACAGGGGTTTAGTATTTCCCTTGGAGAGAGGAGTCCCTCAAGGAGACCCACTGTCCCCTATTCTTTATGCCCTCTCCCTGGAACCTTTGATGGATAGGATCTGTAGGAAGGTGGCTGGGCTCTCTGTGTATAATGTGGAGTAGAAGGTGGGGGCCTTTGCAGATGATATGGTAGTTGGACTTAGATCAGTAGCAGATGTAGCAGCTCTGCAGGAAACAGTGGAATAGTATGAGGCACACTCCGGAGCAAAGCTCAACTGGCATAAGTATGAGACAATGGTGTTGGGGAATGGGCTAGTGGAAGGGGATGTCATTGGAAAAATTGTCCCCATGGGAGAGATGGTGTGGTATCTAGGTATCTTCCTCTCTATATATAGATCAGTCCTGCTCTGGGTATGGTGGGAGAGGAGGGTGGTTATCTGGGGGGAGGCTCTAAAAGGTTGGGGGGGTCATCACATCTCCCTGGCGGGGCGGGTGTCAATTCTGAACATTTACTGGTTCCCCAAGCTATGGTATGTAGCATATTACTTAGACTTTCCAGCTTGGGTGATGAAGAGGCTGATAAAACTGGCTAGGGGTTGGATTTGGATGGATAAAAGGGCCCAGATCAGTTGGGATACCCTTGTAGAGCCAGTGCTTAGGAGTGGTCTGGACCTTGTTGATTTCCCTAAGCAATTACACTGCCTGTGAGCCTGGTGGTTGAGAAGAGCTGTTGATCTACAGGGTGGAGGTTGGGTACCACTGATGCAGAAGGTTTGGGAGATGAGATTCTCCCCCCAGGGGTCCTCAGGGGATCTACTCTCTTTGGTGGATCTGAATGGAAGCCGATGACTATGGTATAAGGGCTTCTGGTGGAGAGTGGTAGATGGAGCACACTGGATAGGCCTGCACTGGTGGGGCAATGAGAGGGAGGTAGTGTGGGGCCCAGCAATGTGGTGATAGAACCATCTGCTAATAGGGGGTATTCCACTCACTGAATTTGATATTGGGGATAGAGTGGAGTGTCAGTGGGAAATTGGCCAGGATCTTTGACCAGGAAGTTGGCAGGCAGTAAGGATTGGTGAGGAGTGGGACTGGGTGGGGATCTGGTCTTGGAGTGCTGAGGTGCAGTGGTGGCTTCCTCCCAAGTTCTGGGTAGTGTAGTGGAGAATACTATAGAGGAATGTTATGTTGAATTTCCATACTAGGCATCTGGTGGAAGGTGGTCAGCTGGATTGCGAGAAGTGTTATAATATAGAGCAAGTTGGGGGATTTGTACAAATGCCGGAACATTGGCTGGGAGAGTGTGAGGTTCTGGAGGACTTTTGGATAGCTATAGGGGACTGGCTTGAGGTCAAAAGGAGACCAGATAGAGAGAGAGGTCGCTGGGAAGATTTGGAATCTAGACTTGTGGGAGGTGTCAGCAATAGGTGGCTTACTGTAGGGTGGGTAATAGCAGTATGGATGGGGTTGGCTGGACATTGGCTCTTTGTTTTTGAGGAGGGGCAATAGTTAGGGATACAGAAGAAGTTGTTGAGGTGGGAGGAGTTGGTGGAGGATCTGCTAACTGGGTAGTGGGTTGGATGGGGACCCTAAGGTGGGTGTCGTCGCCATCTGGTAAAAAGGATCTGTGAACAAAGTAGTGGGCAGGTGGAGATGGTGTTTGATAAAGTGGTCTTTCATCGAGAAGAAGTAGGGG
>RBNI01000501.1:0-30068 GCA_003990745.1 Jimgerdemannia flammicorona | reverse complement strand
GACTCAATGTTTCACAGATTTTTATTAGAAGAGAACCTAGACTATATAGGCCAAAACCCTCCCCCACCACCCATCAAGCACTGCTCCCCCATTAATCTAGGCTAGCTATTGTCCAGTAGCTTGACCATGCTTGGTACAGCAGGGTCTAGAAGTATGAAACATCAATATCTCTCTTGGACACATTCAGTTTTCCATTTCAAAAGCTATTATTACTGAAGCTGTTACATATGATATAATCCTTAGCTCCAACTGGATGAAGGAAATGAATGCAGTTGTTGATATCAGTCAACAAGTACTCAAGTTTGATTACTGAGATAAGAAGTATAGAGTTAAAATAACCAGCTATGAGTAATTAAAGAAGAAGAAGATCATCATTCAGGAAGAATATGCCAGTAGTAAAGAGTCTACCACAGAAGAAAAAGAAGAATCTGAAGATGAAAATGATCCCAGACTCAATTCCCAAATCAATCTGGTAGATGACAGACCAGATGACAATATATAGATTAGAAATACTATCCCTATTACAATTAGAGCTATTGTAGGACAGATCAAAGGATGCTCTACCTGTCTAAAAAAACACAAGTATTCTAAGCATTCCTCTAAGATTATTGGAACAAGGAATTTACCTGGCACAGCCAGCCCCAAGTATAGAAGAAGAAAGAAGAAATACAGGTATATTCCTGAAATACCAGTAGCCAAACTGCAGAAGTACAAACAATTTGGGGTCAAGAATCATCAGAGGAAGAAGAAACCCCTGAGCAACAGATCTCTGAGCAAGAGGAGCCCTCTGAACTCATTTTCTAGGATAACTCTTACTGGATACCACCAGAAGATAATAACTCCTGGAATACTGAAGAAGGACCAAACACAATCACCATTGCTCTAAAATAAGAAATACATTAGGAAGAAGTCTTTCAGCTAGAAAGATGTCTATATAAAATGGTCTTCCACTCTCTCTAAGACTACTGCTATCAGTGCTATCTACAGATCAACAAAAAAAACAAAGACCTCATAGGCCAGAACTTCTAACAATAATTGTACAGTCAACTATCTTCCATGAAGTCACCACTAAATTACAAAGCTGAGCCAGAGGATAAGGTCTCTTTATCTGAACAGAAGTATACCCCTTACCACCATTCCTCCAATCTATTACTAGGAAGGATACCAATTCTCAAGACAAAAAGATATCAATAACCAAGAATAGCATTTTTGAGTAATAGGATATTGCAACCATAGAAGACACCCAGACTGCTGAGATTGCAGACACCAGATGATTCACCTCAGTCAGGATATTGTAGTTCACACTCTAAAGAGAAGAAATAACAAAACTCAGATATAAAAAAGCCAGACCAAGAAACTGGGAAGAAGAACTCTTAAGATTTATAATTTGGAAAAAGATATCCTAGCTTTCATCAGATATGTAACTTACTGAGGATGGGTAGAAGTTGCCACCAATTTTATAGAAGCCCTAGACACTATAGGACAAAGAGAAATCAACTATCTCTGAGATCCCTCTACTGGAGCCAGATGGCTATATCTCAATCTTAGAGTCTAGAAGCTTCTTGCCAGTAGAGCTTCAGCATCAAGGATAGCCTGAACTTATCAAAGATATTGCCTAGTATGTTCTGCTACATCTGAAGACCAAACCCCTGACTAAAGCTTACCAAGAAAATATAGAGTATGATCTCTATAGTCTAGAGAATGAATCCATCAAGCCTGGAAGAACATTGGTGTTTAGAACATAACTAGCTATGCAGCCACCCAAAGGAACTTACATTTAGTTGACCTCAAGATCTGGACTTGCCAGACAAGGAGTAAATATAGTAGAAGAAACCATAGATCTAGGATACATAGGTAAAATCAAGATCATCTTATATAATAGTGGTACAGAATGATACCAAATTCTTAGAGGACAGAAGATTGCTCAAGCAGTCTTTATAAAAGTCAAGATCCCTCAATTAGAAAAAATCTCCAAACTGACTAAAGGAACAAGATAAGCTGAAGGATTTGGAAGCTTAGATAAGAAAGTAGTATATCTCCTCCTGGTTAACCATCTCAAGAAAGATGTCCCCCAGTAAGTATATTGCCAACCAGTCAAATTTTACAAAAATCTCATCTTGGAGCCAGGAGAGCAAACCATTTTCGAATTCTTTATACCATCTGATCCTAGGAATCTCTTCTTTGAATCCAATAAAGCCATTCTGAACCTAGACATTGAAGGACACACATTCTCTGATAAGATGAACTCTGTATACTTCCAAGCAACTAACCAGAGCTGAGAAAGCATCATCTTGCCAAAAGGAATCATTATAAGACATCTAGTGTCCTTCCTTAACCTAACTTATAGAGAAGTTCAAGAGTTAAACTTATTGGGAAATGGCAAAAGTTTTTAGAAGAAAGAAAAGGCCCCTCTACAATCTAAGAGACAGTGAAGCCTTCTACTAATATTGGAGAAGAATTGACAACTCAGCAATAACAACAACTTATAAAACTCCTCTATAACTATCAAGATATCATCACTACTAATTAAAGCAACCTACTATACAACCCATTATACCATTACAGTATAAATACTAGAAATGTAATACCCATCTAAGAGAAATCCATAGAATAACCCACTATCTAAAGATATATAAAAAGGAATACATTTAAGAACTTATAGACAATGGAGTCATCTAACTCTTTACTAGCCCCTGGACCAGCCTTATACTTATCATACCAAAGAAAGGAGGATGGAGACTCTGTGTAGACTATAGGAAACTCAATTTAGTTACTAAAAAGAATACTTATCCTTTATCCAGAATTGATGATCTCTTAGACCAGTTATAAGATACCAGATATTTTAGCAGTATAGACCTTTTTACAAGATTTCATGAGATCTCTATAGATCTTAAGGATATTCAGAAGACAGCCTTTCTTGTCCTAGAATAACTGTTTGAATACCTCTAAATGCTCTTTGGACTTTGTAATACATCTCCCACCTTCTAGAGAATGATGAACTCAGTCTATGCTCTACTGATTTACTACTGTCTAATTGTATATATAGATGACTTTAATATCTATTTAGCAGATTTTGAGGAATATCTATACTATCTCAAAGAATTCTTTAAACACACCCATAAGAGCCACCTGAGACTCAATACCAAGAAATAATACTTTGGGAAACAGAAACTTGAATTTCTTGAATTTATAGTTTTGAAAGAAAGAACTCATGCAGACTTAAAGAAAATTGAGAAAATCAACAACTGGCCAGTATTTAAGACTATAAAAGAAATACTATTATCCCTGATACTAGTATCCTACTATAGAAGGTTTATCTAGGAATTTATCCAAATCACTACTCTGATTTAAATTTTTCTCAAGAAAGAAGTATCTTTTAAATGGACAGAATTACCAGAGAAAGCCTTCAAGGAACTCAAGCATTGCATGACTATAGCATTAATCCTTATTTAGCCCAATCTACAAAGGTCATTCATCTTATATATAGATGCCTCTAAAGATAGTCTCAGAGCAGTTCTAGCCTAAGAAGGATCTAATCTACAATACTATATATATGATAGCTTATACAAGCTGAGCAATCAATCAGCAGTAAACCAACTATGTTAGCATCAAATTGAAATATCTTGTAGTTATATGGGCAGTTACCCTGTTCACATATTATCTTATTAGGAAAATATTCACTCTGATAACTTACTATACTGCCCTCAAATAGCTATTTAACTATAAGAAACCTATTAGAATTCATATCTGCTGGATCCTTATTCTATAGAATTATAAAATCACCATTATCAATAAGGCAGAGAAAGCTTACAACAATGTTGATGTACTTTCTCACTAACTCTAATAAATCAAAAGAAGGGTATACTGAGGAACTGTACTCTGAAGGAAGCTAATCTGACCATTAAAGCCCAAGAAGATCTCAGCTGAAAAGAATACTGGAAAGCCCACTAAGGATAGGTGAATATAGAAGAAAAACTATGAATAATATATCAATATTGTCTCAATCTCAGAATACAAGTCTGAGACATACTTAAGAAGCATGACATCTATCAGAAGTCTTAAGAGAAGAAGATTATCAAGCACTACTACAACTAATTATACTATCAGACAACATCTTCCAGAGATGGAGAATAGATATAATTGGACCTCTACCAGTTATACTAAGAAGGAACAAGTATATCTTAGTCTTTGTAAAACATCTGACCAAGTGGCCCAAAGCTTTTCCAATGGAAATTGCCAATGCTCTGACCATTGTAGACCTCCTTTATAGACTCACACTCAAATATAGATCTCCAGAAGAACTCATTTCTAATTGAGGTACAGAATTCATCAATAATATAATCATTAGTTATACCCAAATTTACAACATCTATTTCAAACAAACTACATCATACCACTCTCAGACCAATGATATGACAGAATGAATGAATTAGACCATTAAGAGAGAACTTACCCAAGTCAATTCTACTGACTGGGATCTCTGCTTATCTGAGATTCTATGGAAAATTCTTAACACCCCTGCTGCCTCTATCAAACAAATGCTATTTGAAATAATATTTGATATAAAACTAGAACTGCTGATCATGAGTTCCTTGGAGACCTTCTTAAGAAGATAGAATAGTTATATAATCAAGCCCAAGTTCAGATTATCAAGGCCCAAGAAAGACAAAAGAAGTACTCTGATCAGAAGTAGAAGAATTAGAAGATCAAGATTAGAGATCAAGTACTAGTTTGGAGAAGTATGATTGAAACAAACTTTGCCACCAAATTGGAGCCCAAATGGAAAAGACCTTATCTTGTATATAATATCAGAGAAACTAATATCTATTTAAGGAGTATGGATGGATAAACCCTAAGAACACCAGTATATATCAATCATCTCAAGATATCTCTCTCTCCTTACCATAAACCAGATAATTGATCAGTATCTCCAGACTCTCATCCTCAGTTCATTTTAATCACTTCTAGTTCCTCTACCCCAATTTCACCAAGCCAATAGAAATCCCCTCTAATGAATCCAGATCCATTAGAAGAATCTCACCTTGGCCAGATATTTACTGCAAGTCTTCCAGCTATAGGCCTACTATGTATTTGGAGAAAAGTTACAGAACCTTCCAGCTCCAGACCTGATCTACATTAGAAACTCCACTGGTCTGACTCAGAAAAACACCATTGCTGTAGACAGACTGCATACAATCTATAAATGAAATACCCCAGGACTGAATCAGACACAGTTCTCTCTGAATGATATATAAGAAATGAATCCTGCTACCTACTTGAGTATCATCAACTATGTGGAAATTCTGTTCTCAGAGGAAGAAGAAGAATCTGTTAAATGGAGTGACTCAGATTCAAACAAAGATGACAGTTCTGATATTGATGCTGAAATGCTTATGCATATTAGAATGTTGACTAAAGGATAGTCTGAGGACAGACCATCCTTTAGTGGGGTCTGATGTGATGAGTGGCAGAATTGTACTGCCAACATTATAAATTAGCCACATACCACATCTAGTATACTAATCAACCAAGACTGCTTTACTGCACCAACCTGTATAATTAACCAGAGATACCAGAAACAGAATGTTTACTTGTTTCTAAACCAGTACACCATACTGGTCCAGGAACACCATACTGGTCAAGAACACGGTAAGCTTACTCTCCCCACTCCAGTCCACTTTCTGATACAAAGCCTGTGTTTGCCGCCGAGTTCGAGTGAAGAACTTCGCTGCCGTTTTCAAGAGAAGTCCGCTACATTTTTGGTTCGCTTGCCAGATAAGCCTGAAGTCCCACTTGCCACAAAGCCAGTCTGTTGACGCAACTTCGCAGTGAACTTGTTCATTCAAACGAAGCCAGTCTTGATGTAACTTTGCCAAGAGAAGAGAAGAGAATCTGAGTTATTTTCCAGAGAAGTCCGCCGATTCGGGAAGAATCCGCGTCATCCGTTATTCCCAGAGAGCCCGCTATAAGGAATCTTGCCACAAGCCAGTCTCCTCGCAGTGGAGCCAGTCTATGATGTGACCCCGTGCAAACGAAGCCAGTCTTTGACGCAACTTGCCAAGAATTCCCGCCATCCGAGTTATTTCTCAGAAGAATCCGCATCATCCGAGTTATCTGAGATATCCGAGTCATCTGAGTCATCTGAGTTACCCGCTATCCGCTGAGTTATCCGTCATTATTCAAGAAGCCCGCCGATTCAGGAGGATCCGCGCCAAATCGAGTTATCTACCATTTTCGAGAAATCTGCATAAGGAAGTCCGCCAAGATCGTCACGCTAAGATCATCACGCCAGAAATCGCATACTTTTGGAGATCGCTGCGCTACACAGAGATTATCATGTTACACTATACCGTCATGCAGAAATCACCTACATAAGGAACGCCCGCGCCACACAAATCGCCGCTACACCCAAGAACCGTCCCAATAAGGAAATCGACCATTGTATCCAGATTGACTATTATACCACTAAACACCAAGGACCTCAGGAATTATAGAACATTTTTTTGCTTTTTGACAAAGTAACTGGGGGCTCAAGCCAAACTACATCAACCCCCAACCTTTTAATTTGCCTCCATTGAGCCGGGCACGTCACAATATGCATGTGAGTATGAGGGTTACACAGAAATTAGTCGTTAATTATGGATCGACGGAAGGAATTTCCTATGAGTGTAACTGGGAGAGCCTGAAAAACGACCCATCGTGTGTGGATTCCTTGGATAACCTGGTCCCTTACGAATTGCACACGGATTTCGATATTTCAGAACTGTCTTGACTAATACCAAGGATATGTAAGCGCTTCGTAATCCCAGAATCCTCCAGATTCCTCTTTCCGAGGTGTACGCAACCTAAAACACACTGAAAAATCACCCAGGACCTCAGCAGTTCTTCTATTAAATACCGCTTACAATGCAATCGACCCAATTTATTGTTACACACGATGTCGGGTCGGCGGGGATAGAGCTACCTATGACATGACCGAACATGGTTTAAGACCGTTTTGTCAGCTCTTCTGTTGTCCATCGCTCATCATCCGTCGTCTGTCGCCATCTGTCGTTCGCTTCTCCCAACTCATTATATTTACTTGAATAGTACTAGAACTAGTGCTCCCAAACGAAACGAATTGGGGTTGATTCGAATGGAATCAAATTTGGGATTTTTTTTTGTTTGTTGTTTTTTGTTTTTTTTTTTTTTGATTGAGGTTTGATTCGATTCGATCGTATTAATCGGAGGTTTGATTCGATTCCATCGAATTGATCGGAAGTTTGATTGGATTCCATAGAATTTTTCGGAGGTTTGATTCGATTCGATTTGTTGGGAGCACTAACTGGATAGTATCACACTGACCCCAATACGTATTGATCTAGATTGTGTGGGGCAAACCATGCTTGAAATTGACAGGAAATGCATGTACGGTACCAGTTGAGATTTGTGATTTCCAGTGGCAATACCCAATGAAAATTTTTGGAACTGCTTATATATAGTTATGTAGATCCCAATACCCTTCATTTCCATCGCTTTCAGCCAGTTCGAAATGGGCTCCATATTCTCGCGCCGACGTGCCCCAAAACATCGATCCCGTGAACCACCTAAAGATGGCATATGCCTGTGTAACCCAATGATAGAGGTGTACGGTGTGTTCATAGTGCGCTTCATCCAGATGATCCACGACGACGTTCTAGCGAAGGACCAAAAACGTTGGGGCAGCTTCGTGGTGATTGACCTGCGATTTCCAAACTCGGAGCCAGGGAAACTGGTGGCGGCCACGGCAAAGAATCCCACGGACAGCAAGTGTCACAAGGAGATGATAAAAAATCTCAAATCCGTGGAGCGCAGCGCCTGCGACCGTCTGAACTGGGCAACCTTCTGGGACTTTGTCGAAGAGAGATTTAATGACATGGACGAGTTCGATAGCTTCATCCTTGAGCTCCTGACAAGAGTGAATAGAGGCCAGCTCAGTGTGGATCACGTCATCACAAAGACAAATCCCTCAATTTATTGGCCGTCGAAGGACCCCGAAATGCGCTTGATTCGCTTTCAGCTTCAATTTCACGAGTTCCAATAGACATTTGTTCACTTTACCTATGCTTATGATCTACCTTATATTTTCTGGACAATCAATTAAGAATCTATATTACCACAGTTTGTGTGGAGCTTAAATCTTCCTCTATATTTTTCAGACCTTCCATACTAATTCACATTCCTCTTATTCTTTATGAACAATTGATTTATACATTTATTTATAACAATCTAAATCACTTTATACCACCAATATTCAAGATTGCCATACTGCTATATTAACCAATAAGTTATTATTAAAATATTAGATACAATGCAATGTAATATATAATCTACTTCAATAAGTATAATATGTACATACAGCATTACCTATATAGATTTAAGATTTGATATGTATTTTTAAAATATTAAAAAAACAAAGATCTTTTTAATATAGGTGACTACCCTTGCTTTAAAAAAAATAAAATAAAATTACCTTCCTTGCCCGCCTGACTCGGGACATATCGGAACTCTTCGCGAAAAATGACCCGATGTAATAATACTTAATTTCCCGAAAGCAATAGATCACGTCGTTGTCGGATCAATCCAATATGGATCCTTACTCCGAGGTAATTTTTTTTCAAGAAAAAAAAAAAATTCGCTGTTAATCCTTACACGTTTTCCGGACTACTGCGATCGGCAGTATTTTTCAGTAAAACTCTTCGGTTTGCGAATGTGTCGTTTTGAGTGGTTTCGGATTGTGGAAAAAAAGATCGAATTGCAAACACACTTTTACCCTGTCAGTGAACGTAAACTTGCACTATTTATTCAACAGGAAATTAAGAATGTGAAATACCTAAATATGGCTACACGATATCATCCGGAGTGCCTGGGTCCTGATTATAAACAAACCGGAAGCTTCCCCACAACATGGGACCGCACTGGCTTGGTTACACATAATTACTATCCCGCATCAATCTGCCAATCAGTCAAAACTGATACCCCCCAATACGAGGAATATGTGCGACTGTCCCAGGGAGAATTCCCAATTACACAGTCCTGGTAAAAAAGATTATCTACTTGTCCAAACAGTCGGTAAAACAAACAATTACAAACAACCAAACCAGTAACAGTCAAAATGCAGAGTTGTAAAGTCGTATTTTTGTAACACTTCGGTAGTGATCACAGGTCTTACAACCTGAGGTCATTCCTGAATAAAAATTAAACCCAATTATTTGTGAAACTGATATGCGTCACTGTCTGGCATACATTATTTGCCCCGGCTGCAATCAGGTAATTTTATGAATTGCAGTCTAACGTTTTATGGTTCAATCGCCATGAACTCAATAACTATTCAAATCGCTGGTCTGACGGTTAATTGTTGCTCTACCGATAATCGCCCTTCTGCTGATCGTCGTTTGTGACTTAATCGTCATGGTGCAGCTCATCATCAATCGTGGCTCTGACTTTAGTCGTAATTTTCGCCGGTTAGTTTGTAACCAAAACCCAACCCAGAGGGTTACCTCCTGGGCTATCGAATAGCAATTTGGATGGCTCGCAATTTTGTGTATTGTCTCCAATTTCGCGCATCTATCGGTGGTCCGTCCGTTTCGGACATTCTGGCGATTTCGTATGTAAATGACCCAAAAATTCGACATCGTCTCCGGTACTTAAATATTGGGCAAATTGCATGTGCACGATGTTTCAATGCAATGCAATCGGTCAGTTGGTAAGATCCTGTCCAAGGCTGTCGTGTGCGTGTGGTGGCATCATTGTCATTGTCGTCACTGTGGAAGCGACGAGGTGTTGATTCCCATATGGACAAGCGCCATAGGCGCCGAAGTCTGTCCCAGACTTTTCAAGCTTTGGGGGGACAGTGAAGAGTTGGTTGCTGCCATCTTGAAAGCGTTGGCGTACATTCTTTTGTCTTAAACACGGTGTACATGCGAATTTTCATCTGAAGACATTTCATGTAAAATATGGTAATGAAAGAACGTCTCAACTCTCACGGAGTCCCTTGACCCAGAAAGCTTGGCATGTGAGCTAGGAATACCCGAAGAGGAAAGGAAAGAAAAAATCGCTGGGAAGACAGCTGGTGGAATGGAAAAGTGAAAATAACCCAAGAAGTAAATAAGGTCAGGGAAAATGGCCAGGAAACCAACTCTTCACAGTCCCCTCAAAGTTGTAAAGTCTGGAGACAGACTTTGCTGTCTACAGTACCTTGTATATCTGGAACTAAGCTTCACTTTATTCTGGACTGTTCAGAGTTGGTTGTTCATAGTTCTGATACTAGCAGAGAATCTGGCCAGGGTCTTACAGAAGGCCTTGGCCTTATCCTTATACTTGAGGACTTTATAGATAAGAGAAGTAATCTGAGCAGATTGTAAAAGGACTGATATGTGATAGAGTAGATAATAATGATATTCAAATATAATCCTAGAGCTTTAATTACTATTGTGATGAGCCAGCAGAAAAACATAGCAAGTTATCATCCAAATTGATCACTATAATTTAGTCATATACTATCTCAGATATACTAGATAACCAGGACTGCTCTACTGTATCAACTTATATAAATAACCCAGATAGTAAAATAAGAGCACAAAGCATTCCTAGCTATTATGCTATACTGAAATTTGAGATCCATATTTCTAACAGAAATAGCTCAATATTATCAGAAATAGCATTTATAATTAGCTATATAGCAACCAGCTAGTAATCACGACTATATAAAATACCCCAGAGATTTGAGTGAATAAACCTCAGTCTGAGATCAAAGCAAATACCAATTGTCTGATATACTTAGGAGGAGGAACCTGTTAATGATCTACTGTCAAGAAGCTATAAGCTTACTTTTCACTCTGGTCTACTTTCTGATAGAAAGCCTTTATTATTAAGTTTAGATAAAGAACTTTGCCACCTTTTGAGTAACTCATCTCTAAAGGAAATGTCTCTATTTTCAAGGAATCTGCCTGTATAAAGTTAGTCTAGAATAAGATATATCTTTACAGTAAATAACCTAGTTTGTGCAAATAAAGCTACCTTTGATATAACTTTGCTCAAGAGAGATCTGCCACCATTCAAGAAGCTGTTAAATCTGTCATATTATACTAATTCTTTCAAATTTAAAAAACCTGCTAAAATAGTCTATATCATATAAACAGAACTTATACCAGAAACCATTGAACATTTTTTTACTTTTGACAAAAAAAGTAACTAAAGACTCAAGCCAATCTATATAGTAGACCCAACCTTGTAATTTATCTCTATTGAGCTAACACATTTTATTTGGAGACTCAACTGAGAAGATTTTCTAAAAATCTATATGACCTTTTAGCTTATAAGAGCTCAACAGCCAGACTGAATATATCTGATATAGTATTAACCTCTACTATTATAGAAGAATAAGTTATCACTAGTACGTATTAGAACAGATAGAGATATAATTATCTCAAGACTTACCAACTGTCCAGCATTAGAAGGATCTAAAAAAAAAGGTCAATATAGTACAGAATTCTTAACTAGTACCAGTCTAATCTTCAAGAATTCAGCTTGTAAATACTCCAAAAGTACTAGTAGACTTACTACTAAGTGATCCAGACCATTCAGACCATCTAAACCAACTAGATCAATCAGACCATCCAGATCATCCAGACCATTCAGATCAAGCAGACTAAGTAGATAATATGGATAGTTCTGTCAGAAATTTTGATAAGCTTGCATAAGAACTTAAAGTTCATATTGTCTGATATAGGTTTTCTGTAGAAATACTACTAATCTCATCACTATCTGAACCAGCAGATTCTCTCAGCTCAGTATCTTCAAAAATATCAATATCAGAACTCAGAAAACTAAGTGAACATCTTTTAACTACTTTAACTCTCAGTAGTCCAATTAAATATAGTATATCTATAATAAGTAAAACTGATTCAGAAATTAAAGGAACCAGAAGATAGTAATAATGAAATGATAGCATCACTAATATATTTATAAGATATCTAAAGAAAGATCTAGAGAATTTCTAGATATCTTTGAAGAAGTTACAACTCTGAAAGATCTTACTTACAATAGATAAATTGCTGTTCTCAAAGCATAACTAAGAGAGTCAGCCAAAGGAATCTTCATAAGAGCATTAAATAATCTAAACTCTGACCTTAGATAAGCTATAGATATAGTAGCCTAATATAAAGACCAGTATAAAGCCATATCTTACTAACTTATTGAAGAAGTATACAAGAATAGAAATATACTACAAAGCTCAAGAATCTATTATAGATATAAAGATAAATCTTGAAGAATCTCTATGAGTATTCTTCAGAACAATCTAGAAGAGAATATATATACTACTAGTTTCAGTACTACTAACAAAGACACTATTGATCAAATGATCTTTATGAATAGTATCTTTTCTAATATTATATAGTATACATATCTATACTATTGGTATCAGAAAGTCTGATGAATGAGTAGATATAGTCTAAGTTTAATGTCAAGTAAAAAATTACTTGAAATGTCAATAAGAAGATAAAGAAGAACTCATAATCAAGAGCCTCTAAGGAATCCTCTAAGGAGATCAAAGAGAAAAGCAGTCTATAAAGAAATAGAAGAAGAACAAGAATAAAATTTAAGATCTTATCTCCAAACTAGACTAATTGATTGAAAAAATCGAAAAAACTCACTATATGCAAAAACTAAAGCTATTTATAAGACAATAGAGATTATATACTATGAAGGAACTAAGACTACCTACTCAGAGACAATAGGAGCTACTAGCTATAAGAAGAGAGAAAGTACTCTTCTAGAGATAGAGCTCAAATTTATTGCTTCTATTGAGGATAGTTCAGATACTATACTATAGATTGTAATAGTAGAAAAAGTAACTGAAAGAACTCAGAACTACTAAATCAAAGGCATACAACCCAGTATAAGAAGACTGAAGCTTACTCTATAGAAGATTTTAAAGAAGAAAGCAATTAAAAGACTATAGTGATCTAGACCTTTATCTGACCAAAGTCATCTCTAAGTAGACAGTCTACTCTACTGAGAAAAGAAAGAGACCAGTAGGAAGGCTATCCAGAAATACAAGCAGAAGAAATATTCAGAAAGAAGATAGAGAAGATAAAGAAGAGTAGGTTGAAATACCTCTCAGATCTCTCTCACCTTTTATCTCTAAAGCAAACAAACTACTATCTGAGAATAAAGAAATAGAACAAAAGAACAAAAGCCAACAGTTCTTAAACCCAAGAAGATGTATACCCTAAAGACTATATGCTGAGACATCTACAATAAGCTTAATAAAAAATTCAAGAAGCTATAGTAAAAGTCTCTCTCCTGTAGTTTTTACAACTGATATCTACTGGAGTTTAAAATAAATTATTAAAAACCACTAGGTCAGGCACTAGCTGAGTTCTAATTCCATATCAAGAACTACTATTCAGACTGCTGAAAGATATATCAGTATATATCTATATAGAGATATTGAAGAACAGAAGGTAAAAATTTCTATTGATATAGAAGTAGCTATCTATATTATTGCTAAAAGATTCCTAGTCACCCTCTAGTAGTCCATTGATGGACTATCTAACCTCAGTATCACAGTAGCAGATAGAACCCTTAGGAAAAGTATTAAAAATCACTATCACTCTTAGATATATCTAGTTTACTGTTCTGAAGACTATTGTTATCAAAGTTATTACTTGTGATATATAACTGAATTAAGAAAATGAATATAGTTATTGATGTCAGCCAATAGATACTCAAATTTGACTATAGAGAAAAGAGGTACTAATAACTATATCAGTACTTTAAGTAGTAAATTCTGCTCTATTATATGAAGTTATTACTGATACCTCTGATCTAATTCTTGGGGCAGTACTTATGCAAGAAGGACACTCTATGGTCTATTATTCTCATAAGTTCAATAATACTAAAATTAACTATATTACTCATTAGAAGGAAATATTAGCTATTATAGACACTCTGATCAAATAGTTCTAATATTCAAATATGCATACTTCACTATATTAATAGATAATAAATCATTGACTAATATTAAGACCCAGACTACTCTTTCTCAAAAGTAAGTCAGATAGATAAAAGTTTTATCAGTTTTGACTATAAAATCCAATACTGCCCTGATAAGGTAAATATTATTACTAATGTATTCTCTAGACTACCAATTGAAGAAGTTATACAAACCCTCACCTTTATTACCAATTTCATTATAGAATAAATTATTATAGTATGTGCTGATGATAAATAAGCTCAAGTACTTTAAGAAATCCTAAGTAGTAATGATATCAACAAATATCTCAGTATCATCAATACTAGTTAAAGGATAATATTGAATAGATTGTATATTTCAAATGATCAAGACCTTCAAAGGTCTATTCTGTTTGAATGTCATGATACTTTCTATAGCCAGACATCTAGGATTTGATATACTATAAAATTATTTTCTAAAACATTTATTGATAGATTAGTAAAAAACCTACATCACTTCTTATGATATCTGCCAATATAATAAGACCTCAACTCAAGCAAATCTGGACTACTTTATCCTATTTCAGTACTCTCTATCAATTGGAAACAAATCTCTATAAACTTTATTATACAACTACTCCAAATAAAGAATGAAAAGAATGCAATTATTATCATTATAGATTATCTTAGCTAACAAGCCTACTTCATACCTACTACCATAACTATAATAGTATCTAAAATTACTATACTCCAATTTGACAATATTTTCTACTATTATGACCTTTCTAAGATCATTATTAGTAACTGAGACTCAAAATTTATCAGATATTTTTGAAAAGCTCTATACTTATACGTTAGAATGAAATAATACTATCTATAGTTTTTCATTCTAAAACTGATAGCTAAACTGAAAGGATGAACTAAACTTTAGAATAAATACTAAGAAACTACATTTTCTATAGATAAGATAATTGGTCTAAATATCTTATTATAGTCAAGTTTGCCTATAATAATAGTAAAAAGGCTTTCCTTAGAATAACTCCATTATTTACCAATATAGGACAGAATTTGAACATCTCTCTAACTTTATCAGAGCTACAGATGAACTCTCTACTATTAAAGCTATTGAAGAATTCTTACTTAAAATATATAACTTGAGCTAAATTATAATTAAGAATCTATCTTAAGCTCAAAACTAACAATCTCAGTATATTAACTAGTACTCTCAAGAAGAAACTTTTGATATTAGTACAAAAGTTCCACTTGATATTTAAGAATACTGAATTAATAACCTCAAGTATAGACTTTCTATAAAGCTAAACAATAAGTCTATTGAATCATTTGAAGTTATTATATAAGTTTCTCTAATATTCTACTAACTAGCCCTATCAGACACTATCAAGATTCACTCAGTCTTCAATATTTAATATCTCAAGTAATATAATGAGAATTATGATGAACTATTCTCAAATCAAACTGTAAAACCATCAGCATCTGTTTTTTATTTTTTATTTTTTATTTTTTTTATGTATCTGTCTTTATTAATAACCATGAGGAATACAAAGTTGAACAAATTATCAACAAATGTAGTCATAAGAACTATCTAGAATATCTTGTTAAATAGAAATATTACTCAATCTATAATACTATATAGAAATCCAGAATAAATATTCAGAATGCTGCCAACTTAGTTCAATAATATAATTCTTCAACAATTTATTAAAATACTCAAAATACTAACTATTACTATACAATATATATATTACTCCTCCCAAATACTGTTAAACACTCTTATAATTATTATAAACAAAATTGAATACTCAGTCATACCCTCAGCAAATCAAAAGAAATACCAACTCTCTAGAAAAATAGCAAAACTGAAAGTCAGCCTATTCCCTCTATACTACTAGTGAAAAATGAGATATAGATCTTTAAGAAGATTCCTTAGAGGAAATTCTCTAGTAGTAAATAATAGCAGAATTACTTCTAATATATAGTATTGAACATACAACCCTTTAATATATAAATTCAATATATTAGGTAACTATACTATAAGTATGTCCTTTCTGAGAAAAATGAATATTATCAGACATTTGACTATCTAATTAGTATAACAATGTTAGACTAAATTTGAAGAACTCAATGAGGATATTGAAAACTAAGAAGGGGACTTGAGAACTTTCTTCTCTATATAGTATTTCTTGAGAGATAAAATAGGTACTTTGTGATTAGATATTCTAGAGAGCAGATAATACTATTGGCAGATAATGATCTCAGTTTTCATAGTTATTACAGATCTTGGTATGACATTCTTGAGAGTCTTATTACTATTTGTTCATTTTCTTAAGGATGATATACTGTAGTTTGAATGTACTGGATCTTGTATTTCTTATATAGAATCTCAAAGAACTAGTTTACAAATTCTGTTCCTCTCTCTGTGATTACTTGTGTTGAGGTCTTGAATTGGTAGATGATTTCTTTGTATAAGAAATCAGTTATTAACTATATATTAGCTTTCTGAGAGGTCCTGCTTGTATTTATTTCATAAAAAGGTCTATAATAATAATGATATATTAGTTTCTAGTCAATGTCAAGAGTAGAGGGCTGATTACATCTATTGCTATGTGAGCAAAGAGGACTGGTCCTATGCATGCTAATTCTGGGGTCTGATTTTATTGGTCTTATTTCTATTTCTAGTATTTATCACAGATTCTGGCAAATCATATAATATCTTCCTCCATTCCTGGTCACTACATTGTTCTTCTTACTTTATTATAGATATTTGTTCCTTCTAGATAGCCAAGATTATATACTGATTTCATTACTTGCTCCTTCTTGTATTCAGATATAAATAGTAGCTTTCCTTTCTTCAATATTTCTCTATCAGTTTCAAATTGTTTCCATGTCCTGTTGATAATCATTTATATTCATTCTTACAGATGTTTGGACATCTTTTACTGTCCCAAGTAGATGATAATTCTATAATAAAGCTCTCTATTTATGATTGATTTACTGGTTGAGAGTCCTTTAGAGTATATGTAAGAGAGTATCTATATTGATATCAGAGTAGTACATAATGGTTATATCATAGGCTTATAACTTCATAATCTATCTGGCATAGATTCCTTTAAGTTATCCAGTAGTCAGTAGCCAGGTGAGAGCTGAATAGTCCGTCTGAATAGTGAAGTGTCTTCCAGCAAGATAGTAGTGGAACTTTTCTACAGTTCAGATGACTGCAAGACATTCTAACTTATAGAATTCATATTCCTTTTAAGCTCCTCAGGTTCCTCAGCTAAGATATTTAATAATATACTCTACTTTATCTTTCTTCTGGACCAGAACTACTTCTATTCCTTGTGTACTTATATCTGTCTATAGGATGAATTCTGGAGTCCAATCAGATCTTCTGAGGATGGGTGCTTTGCTCAGTCTGAGCTTGAGTTCATCAAATGCTTTTTGTTATCTGCCTGTCTGTTAGAACTTGATATCTTTTTTATTAAGTTCATAGATTGGTCCTGTGATATTAGAGAATCCTTTAATAAATCTTTGGTAATATGAGGCAAGTCCCATGAAGACATGAGCTTCAGTGATAGTGGTGGGCCTTAGATATACTGCTACTGCTTTAATCTTGAGAGGATCTATATATATTCTATCTTGATTGATAATATGGCCAAGATAGGAGATTGCAATTTCTACAAACTTGTACTTCTTAGGCTTGATATATAGGCCATACTTTCTTACTTCTCTATTATCTGCTGGATATACTGCAGATGTTCCTCTGGTGTCTTACTGTAGATAATCATATCATCTACATAAATTATGATCTATCTTCTTATGTCATAGTAGAAGATTTTTTTCATCATTTACTGGAAGCTTGCTGGTGTATTGCACATTCTGAATGATATTTACAGATAGACATAGGTTCTATCTGGAATGATAAAGGCTGTTATCTCACTTACTGCTTCTGTGAGGCCAATTTGATAGAATTATAAGTATAAATATAAGGTGCTGTAATACTGTGCTTCATCTCCCAGAGTCACAAGGATGTCACTAATGAGGGGTAGTAGTTAGTGATTCTTCTTAGTAGCCAGGTTGAGCTTCCTGTAATTGGTACAGAGACTTGGGGCAAATTCTTCTGGTTTTCTTTCTTTCATCAGAGCCAGTATGACTGGTGAAGCCCAGGGACTGCTGCTTCTTTGATGATACCAGCTTCTTCCATCTGCTTGATTTCTTCTCTGAGCCATTCATGGTAGACTGGTAGGATGGATCTTGCTTTTTGATAAATTGGTTCTATATCTTCTATATCTATATTATGATAGTAATATGTCTTTTCTTTGATATCCTTGAAGTTAGTGGCAAGAATATCCTCAAATTCATAGAGTATTTTCCTGAGTTCCTTTCTGAGAGAAAATTTGTTTCCAATGATATAGCTGTGCTTACTTATAGTTTCATCTAGTTTGGTGATCTTGATGTCAGCAAATACTCCTCTTTCTATAGATCCAAATCCTTTCCTTTCTCTCTCTATTTCCTCCAACTTCTTGACTTCCATAATCTTTGACTATAGGACTAGTAAGATCAACATCTGTGTCAGTCAGTCCTTCTTCTTGATTGGAAATGAGATTGTAGAATTATGATTCCTAGCAATAAGTAGTATTTCTCCAATTTAATCTAAATTAATGACTCCTCCTTCAATGGTAATTTACTTCTAGCCAGACTACTCCTAGTCTTGAGGATCTCAATATGATCTTTTGGAATAGTCATCTTCAGACTGATTGCCAGTAGAGTGATTGTCTGGGACTTAAGAACAGTTTTATCTACTATAATAATATCCATTCCAGCTGCATTCTCTGACTTGTATTCTGGTAGGACTACATCAGGATGGATTATCTGGATCTTGACCTTGATTTCTTCTTCATCATTACTGTCTTCCAGAAGGATGGGTGGTTCATTATCCTTTTCCTCTGTCTTCTCTTCTCTTGTCTTTTTCTTGAAAGCCTTCTGCTTTCTTTCATGGTAAATCTTCTTGATTATGCTAGTATACTGGTAGTGGTCATTAATATGCTCCATATAGTACATTCTGATCTCATGGAAGCAGACTCCTTGTAGTATATATCCTTCTATAATTTTCTTGCACTAGTTCTCTTTGCTGAACTATCTAACTTTCTTCTTCTTTTTCTGAGTAGTCACTATATAGACTTCTTCTTGCTCACTTTCTTCTTCTATCTTGAGAAGTACTCCTTATTGATATTGATAGGAATTCACATCTTATATCTATAGTAGATGATCTGTATTTTCTGCACATCTAGGTCAATTATTGCCCTTACTTTATAAAGCCACTAGTTGCCAATGAGGATATCATAGTTGGTAGTATTCATTATAATCACATCTACTAAGATAATTGCTCCTCCAAACTTAATGGAAATATCTCAGATCTTTTCCAGAGATGTGGCTCTTATTTTATCTACTGTGATGAATAATAACTTAGTTATTTCTTCAACCTCCCAAACTAGACATTTTGCTGCTTTCTTGTTGAGGAGATATCCTTCTGCTCTAGTATCAATAATTGCTTTAAAGATTCTATTCTCAATCTGACAAGTTGCATAGATAGATATCTTGCAGTTGTCTTTGCTTTTCTCTCTAGAGTCTTCTTGAACATTGTTGGCCTCTATTATTTTCCAGCCTTGATCCTTGATTGTTTCAGTAAGTCTGAATCTCATTTGCTGTCTGAAGATAAGTATTTCTGCCAGCTGGCCAAAGGTTGCATTGATCTTTTATTGACTGAGATCCTTGAAGATATTATATCAAAGCTTTTTCTTCTTTTCTCCTTCACTTGCCAGAGTAGTTCCTTGAATGATATCTTAGATGGCCTATTCTAATTCCATATCTCTATCTATTTCTTCAGCTTGGCTTTCTGTAGCAGTCTCCATTTATTTCTCACTGGATTCTTCTTGAGTCTTCCTGATAGTCTTTTGTAGAGTTCCTTATAAATATCCTTTTTAGTGGTCTATATAGAGTAGGCCTCCTATTCTTCTTCATCTGATTCTCCAATCTCTTCAAAAGTGATAATATTGATCTATTCTTTATTTTAAGTAGCATTGCTTGACTGGGCCTTATACTTAATTTCACTCATATATTTATATAAGTAGTGGTCTTCTTTTCCACAGATATCATAAGTTCCTCTCTTCTTATCTGAGGTAGTGGCAAACTTCTGAACTGGACAGTGATCTCTTTCTCTAATTTTCTTTACTATATCTCCTAAGTGGACAGTCATTTTAGTAAACTTCTTACCTAATTCCTCAATAGGATTACTATTTCTCTACTGCTCAGTAACTCTTGGCTGAGGTGTATTTCAATTGATCACTATGGTGAAGATCATACTAATTATCTTGGATGCTTCTATTCTGACTCCAATAACTCTTTCTATTGTATAGTCTTGTAGATGTCTGGCTATTCAGTATTACTGGGCATAGATGATCTTTTGTAGCAGATCTAGGACTTCTGGTAATGAGCAGATAGCTATAGCTATCTCTGGATAAACTTCTTTCATAAAGGTTGCTTCAGCTACTTGATCTCAGATAGCATCAGTATAATTGAAAAAGATTATCTGATATCAGATTCCAGTGTAGAATATATTTAGATTCTCTTTTTTTTTTTTTTTTTTTTTTTTTTTTTTTTTTTAATAGACTCAATGTCCCATGGATTTTTATTGGAAGGGAACCTAGACTATATAGGCCAAAACCCTCCCCAACTACCCATCAAGCACTGCTCCTCTATTAACCTAGACTAGCTATTGTCCAGTAGCTTGACTATGCTAGGCACAGCAGGGCCTATATTGGCCTGCATCTCATTCTGTACACCATACTCTACCTACTATCAGGGGAAACCCAGCCATATGCCAATGACTAAAAGCACACACCTGAGACCCCAATGTATATACAAGGCCATGCTTAAGCCAAATAGAATAGTCCCTGACACTACAAAGAGAATGACAGGTAAAGAAAAAACTCTCATAAAAGTATATCACAGTGGGTAGGGCCTGGTTCTTCCAGTTGAGGTAAGTAAAGGACTTATATATGAGACAGTAGGAGACCCCCAATACCTCACTACTCAAGTCTATGAGCCTTGATCACATTGCTATATTAGCTTCCAGTTCTAGTTGAGTGTAGTCAAGACATCTGAAATAGATAACCTCAGGCCCCCTGACCCCCCCTAATAATTGAGGCCCAACCTGCTAAATTGCCAAAAGAAGCTGAGAGTGACACTTACTAGCTAACTACTCCACACCAATCAAAAGGCCCCACCAAAGCAGTACCTGCCCCACCCTGATAACCACCCCCAGCCTGACATCCTACTGGTTTACTGTTATTGCCCTTCCTCCTATCTATGATGGCTATCTCCCCTCTCATTCTGACAATACCAAAAAGCAGTCACATATACCAGAACTGTACTTACTGGGAAGCTTGCCAAAGCCAAAGGGCCTCATCACAGATACTGAGGATCTGCAGGTAACCTACACTGAGCACTTGATGCCCAAGGTCAGCCAACTCTCTATATAGCCCATGACATACTGAGACAGTACCTTGTTAGTAACAGTAAAAGGAAAAAGGCACTGCATCAAAACAGATACACTCCAGATACAGCTGAAGGCATCAGAAACTGTAAAAAGTAGAGAAGACACTGATCTGACACTAATAAAGGGGCAACTCATCACCATTGCCTCCCTTCCACTACTCTGCAATAGATATAGCAAACCAATCTAAGTTAGAGGGGGTAATAATTGTAGAAAGTAGACTCAGAAAATTGTCTACCAAACTATTATAACTGATAAGATAGTAGAGAAAGAGGCCATATATTTAGATCCTCACTCATTCCTTGGTATATTGTATTGAGCTAATCCTTCAGAGCTTGCTTGATCTTATCTATATAATAGATGTCTTAGAACCAGGCCTTCTGTGCTGTCAGTACAGTATAGTTATTATTTCTCATATAGATTGCAGTTGTAAATGCTACTCCTGTTAGGTCTCAGAGACTGAAAGACATGAGGGCTACTTGTTGTCTTGCTGTCAGGATCCTTATAGCAACATACTGCTCAAAATCATCAATAAAGATAATAATTGATTTATCTGAGATATATCTATAGAATACTGATGATCTTATCTGGATATCTTAGTTTGATTTGATTGGTTGTTTGAGTGATAGTAGTTGTTCATTATTCAGCTTGAAAGTGGGAGATTCAACTTAAATTATCAGTCAATGGGCACCAAGTTGTAATATAGTGGATATGTAACTATGTAAGTATGTTAGATTTTTTTATCTTAAAAACTTGATCTTTTTTGACTCTACAGAGTCTCCAGAATATAGGGGTGGGTGAGTTCAAAGTATAATTGCCCACAGGCTTACTAGTTCTCTTGCTTTCTCTTTGCTTTGAACTATTTCATTCTGAGGTTTATTCACTCTAGATACTGGAGATATTTATATAAGTTTGCTAGCTAGAAGATGGCTAAGTTATGACTACATTTCTGGTAAGTCATTTTTTATAAGTGTAGATCCTCTATATCTGTAAAATCTCTATGATTATAAGAATTCTATATTTGTAAAAATTCTACAATTGTAAGAATTCTATATCTATAAAATCTCTACACTTATAAAGTTGCCATATTTGTAAAATAACTACTATTTATATATAAGGCTATACTATGTTAGGAAATCAGATTTAGGTACTGTAATCAAATATCTATTTCTCTTATTCATATTACTAATTCAGATCAACTATCACAATATTATAAACTATATAGAGAGTCAGCCAACCTTAAGTATTAAGTGCTAGTAAAGATTCTGATAGGTCTTCAGTATTTGTAGCAGGCTCTCTGAACTTTGGCAAGCTTTTTTTTTTTTTTCTATAGTTACTTAGACTCTTATATTTATTACTAAACTAATCTAATATAATATTAAAGCCCTATCTCTTACCTAATCTCTCAATGAAGATAACCTCCAATCTCTTAATAATTAAAAGTAACTATGTCTTCAATTGCCCAAACCCTTTTCTCACTCAATATATATATATATCCTTTCTTTTAATCTACTATATAGACTCTCTCTGAGTCTTTATCCAGCCCACTACCTATTTAATAATTTCAACAATAGCTACTCTCATCTTGCTTCTCTCATCTCTAGAGATAACCTTTAGCCATTATCAAAGTTATATCACTAGTATCCAGAAAGACTAATTCAAACTACAAGAGCCCACTCTAGAGTTAGTTACTCATTACTAACTCCCTCCTCACTAGTTATGAAAAAAGGGTACCCCACTATCTCCCATCTACTCCTTCTGAGGGCTACACTCTCAACTGACTCTCAATTGCTCACCAGAAATCCAATAGTATCTTGTACTCACCTAGTAATATTCTGGGGTCTATAACACCTCTCTCTCTTATTTAATATTATAATACTTCTTATGTTCAAATGAACTCCCTTCTACTAAGTGACCCAATCAAAAGTTCAATATCACATTCTATTATAGAATCCTCTACTATATCACTCAGAACTTAAGAGAGAGCTATATCTAATACTAATTGAGTTAGAGATTTAAATGATCTCTAATTTATAACTAGATATCTCTTTTAACTAAATAATAAAAGATCTACTATCTTATAGCAAATATGTAAGCAGAGCTCAGTAATAATATCATCTATATAAGCTAAATATTAATTATTATCTATAGTAATAAAGAAAGTTATTTAGATATATCAACTATTAAAAGACCTTAACTTTAATTAGAAATACTACTCTCTACCCATCTATCAGAATGACCAGTTGATGATTACTATGGCAAAGAACTTAGTACATTATTCAAAAACTAAATATATTAATATACTCTATTATTTTATATAAGAATATATAGAAAACAGTACTATATCTAGAATATATCTCTATAGAGTATATATTGGTAGATTTTCTTATTGAAGTTCTTTTGTAATCTAAATTCAAGCAATATATATAAGAAATAAGCATTTTATCTATGTATCAATGATAAAATATTGAGTATACATCAGTATCTAACTAAGCAATCTTCAAATATTATAGTTATTCACTAGTCTGTTTTATTTTCTCTACATTTAAATTTTTTCATAAATAAAACATATTTATATTCTCAATTTTCACTATAGTTAAATACATATATATAAATAGTATCCTTTTTATATATTTACAGTAATTCTATAGTTATTGCTTAGTTTTATTATATTTATTATATTTTTTCTTAAATTATATTCTTATATATTATCTCATTGAGCAAGAGTATTAAAATTCTTATTATTTGTATTTTGATAATTTGTAACTTATATATGGCTTCTATTTAACTATATTACTTTTGATTACATCACTGATTCTAATATATAATTATATTCTATCTGGAGTAATTATTGTAGAATACTTGGAAGAGTAGAGAGAGAAAGGGGAGTATTGATGCTAACTTATATACTTTTACATATATTGATAATATTTACATAATGATATAGTTAGGCTGTACCACTATATATCAAGTTGCTATAATTAAGATATTTTAATACTCTCACTCAATGAGATATATTCTACAATATGCAGAAATATACAAATAAAAGACTAACTAAATATATCCAACTGAATACTATCTAGATGATCAGAAAAGGTCGAAATTTCCTACTTATAAGTATGAAAATAGATCAAGAATATAGTAAAAGACTGGTAATATAGATCTAGAATGAAATAATATTAGAGAAATATAGGTAAGATGTGTAAAAATATATATATATATATATATAAGATATAGTGAGAGACTTTTAGAAGTCTGAAAAGTCTTGTAATCTTTATCAAAATACTTGAATATTGATTATTAATATATAGTTTCTATTTGTATAGAATTGCCTATTATAAGTCTCATTTCTTATATACATAAGTCAAACTTTGCCTTTAGAAGGATTTTAGTCAATAAATCTATCATCTTATACTCCATTAGGGTGTATTCTAGATATATAGTACTATTTTTCATATATTCTCATATAAAATGATATAGTATATTAATGTACTTCATTTTAGTATAATATATAGAGTTCTTTACTATAATAATTATAGACAGATTGTCTTAGTGGAGTAATATAGAGTACTATTGATCATATCTTAACTCTTTTAGTAGTTTCTGAAGCCATATAGCTTTCTTTATTACTATAGATAATACTTGATACTCTGCTTATATAGATGATATTGCCACTGAAGATACTTATATATTTACTATAAAATATCTCCTTTTTTGCTGATTTTAAAGAGGTATCTAGTTGTAGAGTACTGATCATCAAGATCTCTGAGCCAGTTTGTATTACATATACTGAATAACCTTATAGTACTTCTGCTTAATCCATTATTATTACTTAAATAAAGTACATATATAGTATACTGTATTTTTGATATATCTGAAGATATACATAATTGCTATCCAATATGAATTATTATAACAGGATGTATACTGTATTCTGCTGATAAGAAAATATAAGATGATGCTATAGATGAATATAAGTAGGATGTACTAAGGAATATTATCAGAATTTTGGAAGTAAGTAATAATTGCTTTAGGTCTATATTCATTTTATCTATCTCTATATAGTAATATAATAATTTACTATTTTTAACTACTAGTATTTCAATAATTATATAAAGAATATAGTCAAACAAACTACTCTAACAATAAGCTCTATAATATCAGTATATAATCTTTTGATTAATTGACTAGAGGATAAGCTTGAGGATAAGCTAAAGGATAGTAGTCATTTTCAGTTTAACCTGGATCAGAGAGGTGTCATAGAGGTTGCTCTGAGCAAGCTTAGAAAATACTACTCCAAAACATATGCCACTATATACTCAATAGTATAGATATATTGGCATAGTAGTTGGCTCTTTTAAAAAAATGAGAAATTCTCACAAAACTCACAAAACAGTATTGGATCTATGCTTAAAGCTATAATACCATAAATATCAGAACTGAGAGTAGTATTACATTGAGAAAGCCAAGTAAGTCATAATTGAAATATATTAGAAAAACTATATACTACTATAAGATTCTGGCTGAAGTCTAGATAAATATACTGAGAGATCTCTTCTGTTATATATTTACTTCAGCAGAAAGAGAAAGAGGGAGCCATCAGTGAAAAAACTGCTATCAATAGCCAAACTCACCATTTATCTTACCAGAGATCACATGATTCTGCTAGAGGATATAGAGGTGCTTAACTGGTAAAAGGTCAGTTATTTATCCACAAGTAGTTAGTGGGGTTAGGCCAATTTTAACTACCATTCTAGCCACCATTCTACTCCCTGGGGTATGTGGCCACAGATATATCAAACAGACTTCTCCAGCCTATGTAGTATGGCTCAGAACTATCTGGTCATTTTTGCTACCAGTGCTCCAGTTGAGCAGGTATTCTCTAGTAGAGTAGATCTCATTTCTCCTAAGAGATATATACTGAATACTGAGGCAATCTGGGCTTATATATATCTAAAGTCTTGATGGGGCATAGACTGCTAAAATTGGGTGAGTTCTGCAACATTAAATAAATAAATTATTTTTTATGCAATATTAAAAAAAAAGAAGAAAAAAAAAAAAAAGTTTGGCCCAGAGTGCAAGGTGGCAGACAAGAGAGCATACTAGAGTTTGCAGCCTCTGGCCAGCTATAGGGAGCTATTTTGAGTAGCCCAAGTGAGACAGAGGATAGTGGGGTTGGCAGAGAGAGTATGAAAAATTTATAGTCCTCTACCAGTAGCAAGAGACAACCTCAAGCTGCCAGTTGACAAGGAAGTCTGAATTAGAGAGAGTATACAGAATTTATAGCCCAATGACCCACTGTGAGAAGCAGCTTCAAGCAGTCAGATTTCAGTATAGATTTGGGTCCTATAGGCACTCTGACTCTGTACTATAGCACTATATCAATAGTACTACAAAGCAGGGTCAAGAGAACAGTAGAGCCTGGCAAAAAGCTAAACTAGTGCTACAAAAAGAAGTACCTAACTACCTGCTCTACCTTCACAAAAGACTGTGTAATCCTTACAAAACTGCTCCATTAGCCTTGATAAGTCTATCATCTATTATAAGTGTGATAATGATAGTATCTGAGCCCTCCTTGAAGGAAATAGTACTATAGAGGTTATGTGGTTAAAATAGGATAGCTATGTTAGCTATAAATGAGACTCTAAAACTATAGGTGAGATTATATCAGATATTAACTCTATCCTTTCAAGTTGGGTCCTTTCTTTCTGGAATGTAAAACATTACTGAAGTAATATTGTTATCTATATGTAGGGGTAGAGAAACATTAAATCTAATATATCTTGATGTGCTACAAGTATATAGTTGAGTGAACTCTTAGCCCAGGATCTCATATTGCCAGATAGTATTAGAGGATATCTGTCCTTTGTCAAGCCCTAGGAGCTCTGGCTTAAAAATCTGCCAAAATAGATATCATCTAGTCAAATTCTTCCTTTTTGCATACAGGAGACAGAAACTCTCAAACTGTATCAAAAAAAAAAAAAATCAAGCTCCTCACCATATAGTATACTAAATTGAACTAAAAATATATGTACAGCTATACTGAGAGCATCACTAAGCTGGTCTGCTGTTCAGTTCAGCAATCTGCTCAAAGTGCTCCAGATTATGGCCACTATTACTATATAGATTATGTTATGCTTATATATAGCTTATTCTTCAATAGTACTTCTAAAGTTCTGATAAGGATATAGAATCTTATATATCTCTGGAAATTTAACAAGAATAGGTTGTAAAGAAATCTTAAAAAAGAGAATATAAATGTGGAGAATTTCAGAAAACTCCAGAGAACCCACTCTTTACCAATATTGTAGTTTACTCAATTTCTTTCCAAAACTCCCCTCTTTGCTTTTTATATACTCTCTTTCCTGCAATCTAGTATTTGATGTAATTCTTATAAATCTCATTAATATATTAATAAAGCTCATCACTTTTGAGATTTCTTACTACTATTACAACTACCTCTCTATGATTATTAATAATGATATAGTTCTCTTTGTCATTAAATACTCTAGCAGATCAATGAGCTTGTTGATTGAAAATGATTGGCTTTGATTTGAATATAGACCCCCAAGTCTTGATAGTATTACTGATATTACTTATACTGAATAACTTGCTCTAGAACTTCTCTATTTGAACAGATATCAGATGTGGTCAAACTTGGATAACTTTGAACTCTTCTCTATGTAGAACTGAACCTTGATCTAAGTAGTGAGCTGAGTTAAGTATACAGATTGATTATATATAAGTATCATATGGGAATTTTTAGGAGAGAATATATAAAAATAAAGTTAAATAAAATATAGAGTAATTATTTAGAAAAGAGTAAGAGAATGAGTTATATATAAATAAGTTGTCCAAGATTGCTCATGAATTGGTTCTGATTCTTTTGAGACCTCTACTATACAATACATTGACTCAATAGCTCAGCCACCAAAGGTATACCTCTCAACATTCTCTAGCTTTTGTTCATCTTGATCAGATATTGTAAATAAAGTCAGCAGATCTTACTATAGAGCTGTAGACTTTAAGAAAAAGAGAATAGCATGAAATAAATTTGGTTATATTGTGGGAATTTAAATATAGTAACAAAAAGACAACTTATATCTACTATCAGCTACTCTAAAAAGGCTACTATATATATAGCTATAAGGTCTATAAATTCTGAGATCTGAAGGCTTACTATGAGTTGTTATCAGAATTCTCTCTCTTTCTCATCATCACTATCACCATTACTATTACCATCACAATTGCCATCACTATTGCCACTTTGACTCTCAATGAATAGCTTGTATGCTACCTCTATGAGAAAGAATTTAACATTACAGTAGAGAGTACTTTTTTATCTCAAATATTCTCTCTTTTAATAGTCATTGAATAGGTAAAAAAATAAGTAGACCAATATACAATTAAGGGCTACTATTTATTTGTTCATAATATGGTATGAGAAATAAAAAGAAGTAGTAGAGAATAAAGAAAAAATAATATTACCAAAGATTTCAGAGAACAAAGAAAGAGTGATATTATTAAAGATTTTAGAGAATAAAGAAAGAGTGATATTACTAAACATTGTAGAGAATAAAGAAATGGTGATATCAATAAAGATTTTAGAGAACAAAGAAAGAGTGATGTAACTAAAGATTTTAAGTAATCTAGATTAATCTGAATCAATTCAGATCAGATCATAGAACCAATCCAAGTTGATTCAAATCTATCATATGACAAATATGAATAAAATCTCATCTGAATAAATTGCATCCATTTGGAGCACTATATATATCCATAGTCAATTAGACTATAAATATATATATATATTATATAAGAATAATATAAACTACTTTAATATATTTATGCTTTTGTTTACACTATTTGATATATATCTTCAGCTTAAGTTTTCTGATATTATTTAGTCTAACAAATGTGAGGATCATTATAAGGTATAATATATATTATTAAGTTGCTATTGATTTCTATATTATTATATAGCTTATATTGTAAGTACTATATATAAAGAACTATATATCATAGATTTTGTAGATCTTAAGTCTTCTTCTCTCTAATTTCTCTTAACTCATCATGCCTATTTGATTTAATGTATTTATTTTGACATAATATCATTTTCTATCTATAACTCTCAAAGCTATCATTAGTCAAGTTATTTATAAGATGATGTATTTCAATTTAAAATATAGTTAACTTTATTATATACAATACTTAAATCATATTATATATATATATATAGTTATAGTTTAATATGTAATTTTTTTTGTACTAATAAAGAAAGTTTAACCTACTTTTTATAATTATACATATATAATTTTAAATCTAATCTAGATATTCAAAAAACCACTCTAATATATATATATATATATTTTTTTTTGTTTTTTTTTTTTTTTTTTTTTTTTTAAAAAAAAAAAAAGGTTTAATTTTTAAAAAATTAAAACTTTTTTTAATTTAAAAAAAAATTTTATAATTAATAATTAAAAAAATTAATTTTTTTTTTTTTTTTTTTTTTTTTTTTAAC
>RBNI01000500.1:0-30118 GCA_003990745.1 Jimgerdemannia flammicorona | reverse complement strand
AAAAAAAAAAGACATCTGGGTAATGTCTGTATTATAGTAGTGTTTGACCATATCTTCTAGGAGGTGGTTGATCTGATAATAGCTTGAGATTTGTCCATTTCAGTAGGCCTCACTAAGTATATTTAGGGCATTCCATCAGGCTTCCATAAAATAGAGGGGTGCTAGACTATGGATATTCATGAGAGGTAGAGGGGGTGTGGCCTAATTGACAATGGCATTCCAAATGTCAGCATGGATGTAGTTGTAGATCTCAGTAGTCATGTTTGTATATGTTCAGAAGTTGTAGTTATTGTTTGTTTTGGTTCTCTATTTTGATATATCTTGGTGCTTGGTATATATATATTTGGTCCTGATTGGTAAGATTCTATTTATGTAAATCTTGTATTCTGTAACTTCATATTGACTCAGCTTTATGTGCTGTGACTTCAGTTTGACTCAGCTTCATGATCATGCAGGTGATTTCCAGATTTATTTAGAGGTCGCATGTAATTTTGATAGCTTGTTCAGCAGTGACATGTAATTTCAGTGGCTTGGAGATTGTGTGCTTATAAAAGTCTTTTTTTGGACTAGTTCTAGATGTTCAGAATTTTCTATATTTCAGGAAGTTTAAGAAACTAAGACCAGCTTAGTTGAATTGGTATATTGCTGCAGACAATACCCAATTAGAAAATTTTATGATAGGGTTAGGAGTGAGACCTAATAGAGAGTGGATTTACTTAAGAGTAGTTTGTGGGTTATTAAATAAGTTTATTTTCTATTTATGATATTACTATACTAGGAGTAGTTGTGTAAAGAGATATTGTGAAGAAGTGTTCAGGAGTTATATTTGGAATGTTCAAATGTTCAAGTCTGAGATTCTGAGGTCTGGGAGAGGGGGTATTTATATATTATACCTCTTTCTCCACTACCTTACTGGTTACAATAGTTTGGTAGGCAATCTTCCAAGTCCACTTTCCATAATTATTATCCTCTCTACCTCAGGTTGGTTTGCTGTATCTATTGCAAGATAGTGGGAGGGAGATAATAGTGATGAGTTGTCCCTTTATTAGTATCAGATTGATATCTTCTCCACTTTTTTATAGTTTCTAGTACCTTCAGCTATATCTGGAGTATATCTGTTTTGGTGTGACACCTTCTTCCTTTTGCTATCACCAATAAGGTACTGTCTTGGTGTATCTCAGGCTATGTAGAGAGTCAGCCAACATTGGGTGTCAAGTGCTCAGTGTAGGTTACCTGTAGGTCCTTGGTGCCTATAGTGGGGCCCTCTGGCTTTGGCAAGCTTCCCAGTGAGCATAGTTCTGGTATAGGTGACTGCTTTTTGGATATTGTTAAGGTGAGAGAGGAGATGACTATCACAGATAGGAGGAAGAGCAATAACAATGAACCAGTAGGGTACTAGGCTGGAGGCAGTCATCAGGGCTGGGGCAGGTACTGCTTCAGTGGGGCCTTTTGATTGGTACAGAGTAGTTAGATAGTAGGTGTCACTCTCAGCTTCTTTTGATAATTCAGCGAATTGGATCTTGGTCATTGGGGGGGGGTCAGGGGGCCTGAGGCTATCTATTTCAGGTGTCTTGGCTACACTCAACTGGAACTGAGAGCTGATATAGCAATGTAATCAAGGCTTGCAGGCTTGAGTAGTGGAATATTGAGAGTCTTCTCCCACCTCACATATAAGTCCTTTACTCACCTCAACTGGGAGAACCAGACCCTACCTACTGTGATGTACTTTGATGAGAGTTTTTTCTTTGCCTGTCATTCTCTTTAGAGTGATAGGGGCTATTCTATTTAGCTCAAGTATGGTCTTATATATATGTTGGGATCTTGGGCATATACTTTTGGTTGTTGGCATATAGCTGGGTTTCCCCTGGTGGTAGAGAGAGCATGGTGCACAGAATGAGATATGGGCCAACATAGGCCCTGCTGTGCCTGGCATAGTTGAGCTACTGAACAATAGCTAGCCTAGATTAATGAGAGGGCAGTACTTGATGGGTGGTGGGGGAGGGTCTTGGCCTATATAGTCTAGGTTCCCTTCCAATAAAAATCTGCAGGACATTGAGTCTAATAAAAAAAAAAAAAAAAAAAAAAAGAGGGGGTATTTATACTTGTAAGAGGGTTGTTTTTTAGAGTAACCATTATGTAGTTCTGGAAGAGTTTTCTGGAGGTTCTGGATATTCTGGAAGACTGTTTTCTTATGGTCAAGATCAATTTCATATAGAGTATATCCTCTATACTTATTAATTTTAAGATTGAGTTGATGTCTCAACCAAAGTCCTTTTTTGGACTAGTTCTGGATATTCAGGAGTTTCCATATTTCAGAAAGTTCAAGAAACTAAGACCAGCTTAGTTGAATTGGTATATTGCTGCAGACAATACCCAATTAGGAAATTTTGTGATGGGGTTAGGAGTGAGACCTAATGGGGAGCAGATTTACTTAAGAGTGATTTGTGGGTTATTAAATAGGTTTATTCGCTATTCATAATATTGCTATACTAGGAGTAGTTGTATAAAGAGATATTGTGGAGAAGTGTTCAGGAATGTTCTTGTATGTTTGAGTCTGAGATTCTGAGGTCTGGGAGAGGGGGTATTTATACTAGTGAGGGGCTATCTGGACTATACTAAATATGGATGTAGTACTTAGTGCCTTGCTGAGTCGGAATATAGTCATGTAGTATAAGTGTGATCTGATATGTCAAGAGATTGTCTGACTGCTGAGTCAGTTCACAGTCACATCATATAAGACTAATCTAACTATACTATGACTGCTAAGCTATTTATAGGTTTAGATGCTGTCTGGGTAGTCTTCAATGACATCACTATCGATGATATCATCTCTGATGAAGTAGTTGTCTAGGAAGAGTGGTTTGCAGATTACTTCTCCTTATTCACTAAGGTAATAATATATTGGGACTTCATCACCATCCCACAGGATAGCGTCATCTGTCTCGTATGCTGGATAAGGTATTGGTGGGTGAAGGAGGGGTGCATTGTCTTCACTTTCATCGAATTCACTATCTGCATACCTTCTATAGGTTATAGCACTATGAGTCACAGGATTGTAGTAAGCTGGTGGCTGTAGTTCATATCACTCATACTCAGGTGGTAGAGTGGTTGGTTCACTCTCAAGAGTTGTCTGAAGGTATAGGTTATATTCTCTAGTCTCTTCATTGTAGTTGAAGTAATTGGAGATAAACACAGATTGGTATTCATGTCAGTGGTCATTGTCCCAATAAGTCTTGTATGTAGTTATAAACTGTTATAAGTTCATTGGCAAGGTTGGCAGTATGATCAGGGTTGGTAGAGATCCTTGGCTTGAGGTTATGTCAGCATCAGAGGGATTGTTGTCTTCTACTTCATCTTCATCAAATCAAATTATGTTATAGATATCCTTCATAGCGTATCTGACTTGAGGCATTTACAGGATATGGTCATCAGGGTGTAGGAAGGTTCTGTTTGTGGTTTCAACATACTCAAGGTACTTGTGGTTGAGTTCTTATATTATGTCATCGATTTGGCTGTAGGATAGCATAGCAATCATTTTACTAGTAGTAACTCAGAGACGAAGAATAAAGGTGCTGTACTTGTAGAAGAGTTCTTGATGTTTGTGGGTGATGAGTTTCTGGTGTTGAGACATCTGGGTGATGTCTATGTCATAGTGGTGTTCGACCATATCTTCTAAGAGGTGGCCGATCTGGTAGTAGCTTGAGATTTGTCTGATTTGGTAGGCCTCGTTGAGCATGTTCAGGGCATTCCATTGGGCTTCCACGAAATAGAGGGGTGCTAGGCTATGGATATTCATGAGGAGCAGAGGGGGTGTGGTTTGGTTGACAATAGTATTCCAAATGTCAGTGCAGATGTAATTGTAGATCTTGGTGGTCATGTTTATATATGTTTGGAAGTTATAGTTGTTGTTTGTTTTGGTTCTCTGTTTTGATGCATCTTGGTGCTTGGTATATATATATTTGATTCTGATTGGTAAGATTCTATTTATGTGAATCTTGTGTTCCATGACTTTGTGTTGACTCAGCTTTATACTATGACTTTGGTTTGACTCAGCTTCATGATCAGGCAGGTGATTTCCAGATTTATTCAGAGGTTGCATGTGATTTCGGTGGCTTGTTTAGAGGGTAATATGTGATTTCAGTGGCTTAGAGGTTGTGCACTTACAACTCTCTCCTTCTTAGCTTTTGATGTCCTCGTTGGGGCCTTCTAATTTTGTTCTAGTGTCATTACACTGTTTAGGAGGTCAAAAGTCTAGTAAAGTCCATTCTTCTCAGAAAGTGACATGCTTATAGTACAGTTGCCTAACATATTGGATTCATATGTTAAAGAGTCATGTGTTCGATACTGTGTGCTGGAAGTGATTCTGATGTCATTTACTACTGGAGAATTTCCTCTAAGAAATCTTCTTAAATATCTATATCTTATTTCCCACCAGTGATATGGAGAGAATAGGCTTGCTTTCAGTTTTACTATTTTCTAGAGAGTCAGTATTCTTGTCTTGACTTGCTGAGTTTTTGATTTTGTTCATGATAATTATAATATTCAGGAGAGTAATATATAGTATATACTGATAGGTATCAGAGTATTCGGATTTTAGTTGTTCAAGGAATCATATTCCTGAACTAAGTTTGTAGCATTCTGGAGATTGGTCTTGGGTTCCCATATGGCATTGTGGATTGGGTAATCTTTCTATTTAACAAGGTACTCAGGGTGGTTTTTGTTATCATATTTATTGAGAATTTATTTAACTTTGTATTCTTCTTAGTCATTAATAATGACAGGTGCAGGTGGTTTGATAGTCCAGTTTGGGAATAGCTCATTGTTATTTTCATTGTATCGCTTGAGATGTTGGACATTAAAGACTGGGTAAATCTTAATGGTATCTAGTAGTACCAGTTTGTAGGAGATTGGAGAGACTTGTGCAATGACTTCAAATGGTCTGATAAACTTGCTGTTCAGCTTTGTAGATGGTCTGTGCTTGAGGTTGTCAACTTGGTATCCTCGGATGTCCAGTAGAACTTTTTCTCCAATATCAAAGGTTTCTTCTTGGTAGTGTTGGTTAATATACTGTAACTGTTGTTCTTGAGCTCATGATAAATTCTCAATTGCGATCTGGCTTAGATTACATATTCAGAGTAAGAATTCTTCAATAGCTTCAACTGTGGAGAGTTCTTCAGTGGTTTGGATAAGTGTCAAGAGGTGTTTGGGTTTTGTCCAGTATTGGTGAAGAATGGAGTCATTCCAAGAGAGGCTTGCTTACTGTTGTTATAGGCAAACTCAACTGCAGTGAGGTGTTCATGCCAATCATCTTGTCTGTAGGAAACATAGTTCCTTAGCATTTGTTCCAAAGTTCAGTTCATTCTTTCAGTTTGGCCATCAGTTTCAGAGTGAAAGGCTGTGGATAGTGCAAGTTTCATTCCAAGGTGTACATGGAGGGCTTTCCAAAAATAGCTGGAGAATTTCAGATCTCGGTCACTAACAATGATTTTTAGAAGACCATGATAGTGGAAGATATTATCAAACAAGAGTGTGGCTATGTCTGGTACTGTTGCAGTAGTGGTGGTTGATACAAAGTGGGCTTATTTACTGAGATAGTCCATAAAGACAACAATTGCATCTTTTTCATTCTTAGTTTGGGGTAGTTATACAATAAAGTCCATAGAGATTTATTCCCAATTAGTAGATGGTACCAAGATAGAGTGTAGTAAGCCAGGTTTTGCTAGTGTTGAGGACTTGTTCTATTGGCAGACATCACAGGAAGTGATATAGGTCTTGAGCTGATCTGCCATATGGGGCCAATAGAAGTTTTGAGAGATAACTTCATAGCATTTGTCAAATCCTAAATGTCCAACTATAGGGGCATTATGACATTTGAATAGAATAGTCCTTCAGAGGTCTCAGTTGTTTGGGACATACAGTCTGTCCTTGTAGTAGATAGCATTATCCTTGAGTTGGTATTGATGGTACTGGGTATACTTGTCAGCATCATCACTATTCAGAATTTCTTAGAGTGCTTGAGCTTCCTTGTTATCAGCACATGCTGTGATGATTTGTTCCATAATAGTGTTGGTAACCAAGGTGAGAGTTTGGATAACTTCTTCAATAGGTGGTCTGGAGATTACATTGGCAACAATATTTTCCTTACCAGGGTAGTACTGGATTTCATAGTCAAAGTTGGTGAGGACTTTCATCCATCTGGCTTGCTTTTGAGAAAGGATAGCCTATGTCTTGATGTTGACTAATAACTTGTGGTCAGTCAATATAGTGAAGTATGCTCCTTCTAAGTATGGTTGCCATTTGATCAGAGTGTCTATAATGGCTAATATTTCCTTCTCGTGAGTTGCATAGTTGATTTCAGCATCATTGAATTTATGGGAGTGATAGGCCACAGGGTATCCTTTTTGCATGAGCACGGCTCCAAGGACTAGATCAGAGACATCAGTGGTAACTTCATATGGTAGTGCAGGATTTGCCACTTGAAGTACTGGAGTGGTTATCAGGGCATCCTTTAGTGCTTAAAAGGCAGTATCTTACTCAGGTCCCCAATTTATAAGATTGTTGAAGTCTTTCTCTTATTTTGTAGTCCAGGGTTGTTCTTCTTTCTTGCTATGCTTGGTCATTTGAGTAAGGGCAGTGGCGATTTTGGTAAAGTTGGCAATAAATCACCTGTAATAGTTTGCTAATCCCAGGAATGACTAGAGGTCTTTTAGCTTCTTGGGTCTGGACCAATCCTTGATTGCAGAGATTTTTCTGGAGTCCACTTTAATTCCATTTGGAGTGACAATGTGTTCAAGGAATTGAATTTCTTTCAGGAGAAATTCACACTTGCTGAGTTTTGCAAAGAGTTGATTTTCTCAGAGTTTCAGTAGTACTAGTTCAAGGTGTTTGAGATATTCCTCCAGGGTTTTGCTGAAGACTAGGATGTCATCAATGTAGACAACAATGAATTTGTCCAGGTATGCATGCAGGATGGTGTTCATCAGTGTCTGAAAGATTGCAGGAGCATTGGTTAAGCTGAAAGATATAATCAGGAACTTGAAGTATCTATAGTGAGTTTGGAAGGCTGTCTTGTAGATATCTTCTTCTTTCATAGCAATTTGCTAATAGCCATTTCGTAGATCAAAAGAGCTCATGAATTGCAGGTTGGTAAGTCTATCGAATATCTCATCGATTCTGGGTAGTGGGCAACAGTTCTTGATGGTCTATTCATTGAGGTCATGGTAATCAATACACATTCATAGGTCTCCTCCTTTCTTGACAACAAAGAGGACTGGTGCACCATAGGGTGATACACTGGGTCTGATGAATTCTTGTTCTAGGAGCTTATCAATTTCTTTCTTGAGTACATCAATTTCTCTTGGTGATATGTGGTAGATTGACTTGAAGGCTGGCTTGGCATCTAGAATAGTCTTGATGGCATAGTCTACTGCTCATTTAGGTGGTAGGCCTTTCAGAAGCTTCTTTGGAAATATGTCTCAGAATTTCTGGAGTAGTGGTCTGACATGGCTGTCAACTTTAGAAAAGTCTTCTTCAGAGTTCTTAGGTTCTCCTTTGGATAGGCAGATGGAGATGGCAAAAAGAGGACATTTCTTGGCCAATTTCTTGAGTTGTAGCTTGTTGATATGGGTGATCTTTGGTCCAGGGTCGCTAGAACTGAGTGGGTCCTTTTCACCTTGTAGTTTGAAGTTGTGGCATCCTTTCTTGATGGTCAGAGAATGGTTTACCCAATCAATCATGGGGTTCTCTTATTTCAACTATGGGGTTCTAAGGATTATCTCATTGTCCGGAAGTGGTACAATCTGGAGAGTAACATATACTCAGTAGTCACCAATTCAGAAGGGTAGGTTGCAGACTTCCTTGCTGATAACATGTGAAGTTCCATTAGCTGTGGCAACTGCTTGAGTTTGTTATACCAGAGAGATGAAGACCTTGAGTCTGTTGGCTGTTTCCTTATTGATAAAGTTGCCTGAAGCACTGCTGTCTATCATAATCTTGACAGGTGCTTGATTGACAAAAGCTTTAAGTATAAGCAGTTTGTCTGATCCAATGGTGGTGATTTCAGTTATAGGAGCTTTCCTTCTGTTGGTTCTTCTTTGAGCCAGTTCATTGATACAAGAGAAGCAATCATCAATCATTTGGGAAGAGTACATTCCAATGCCATGGGGGCATCGGCCACTTGGTATATATCCATCTTCAATTTTCTTATAGAATTGTTCTTCCTTGTTTATAGTAGGTTGGGCTGGCACCTTGTTTGATGAGCCAAATCCTTTGGATCCTTGGATGGTAGGCAGTAGTTCTGGAACTTCCTTTACTGTCAGAGTTGACTTGATTTTCTCAAATAGAATCTGAGCAATACAGAAACCAATGGGGATCTTGAAGGGTATCCAACTGTGGTTTTGGATCAGAACAATGATTTCACCTGTGTAATCTTCGTCAATGACTCCTCCTTCTACTGAGAGTTCTTTCAATGCTAGGCTGCTGCAAAAGCATATTCTTCCAATATATCCTTCAGGAATTTGGATGCTGATTCCTGTATAGACTTGCTTGACTTCTTGGTTGGAAACTGTAGCTTCTTCAGCTACATACAGATCATATCCAGCTGCTTTTTGACTTCCTTTGGTTGGGGCCTTGGCAGTTTGTCTTAACTTGACAAAGTCTAGTGTTCTGGTAGTCAGGTTATTGAGGTAGTGCAGAGTAGTAACAGTTGCTCATATTGCTGTTTGGGGTTTTCAGTTGGGGCAGGTACTGGCCATGTGTCCTGTCTTTCGGCAATAGAAGCATGCTCCACTTCTTCAAAGTTCATTTCTTTCTCCTTTGGTGAGTTTCTTGAAGGTACTTGGCTGTGTGGGTTCATGATTTCTGAGTGTCCAAGAGGTGGATATAGAGGGAGCTCAGGATGCTTTATGCTTGAGTTCTTCTTTCTTGGTCCAAGTCTTTTCCTTGTTGTTGAATTGTCTTCGGGGCAGAATTGGTCCAGCTGTTAGGATTCACTTGACCATAGTCTTGATTCTTGCCAGGCACCATTGTTAGTGATCACAACTAACTGGGTGGCCTTGTTCTCGGATTTTTCTAGTAAGCCATTCAGGCAGGGCATCAAATAAATGGTCTGCTCTTGTACCATTTCATGCTTCATCATTGGCAATATATTCTAGGCCAACAGTGTTCAGAAGTGACTTGAGTTTTGTATAGAAGGTTTTGAATTCTTCTTTGCCATGTACATCAAATTTGAGGTTGCAGAGTTTTACTCAAGATTCAGCAATCATGGTTTTGCTGCAGTATTGAGCAATCATGAGTTGTTTGAGTCCAGGGGCTGCAGGATGGGCTCCATATCCTGGGGCATTGTTTGCTGCATTCTGAGCAACTACTGCAGGTCAGGTGTCCCATGTAAGGGGTTTTTTAGGAAGGGTTCGCCACCATTCTTCAGCGGGTCCTTGGAAGAATATAACAACTTGGTGTACATAGGCTGTAGTGGTAGCAAAGAGTTGTTCCAGAGTGTGGTCTTGATTGTTTGTCAGAAGGCGGTCAATAACTTGCTCATTGGTCCATTGATTGGCTTCGAAGTTGGTGTCAACTACACTAATAAAGCTTTGGACTTCTTGTGCAGTACCATTGAAGGTAGGTAGGCTCAGATTTTTTGTAGGTCAGGTCTATTCAGCTAAGGTAGTAATGGTTGCTGCCATTATGGCTACCTGGGCTGTGAGGTCTAGAATCTGTTGGTTCACTATGTTGTTTGCTGGAGGTAGTTGGGCTGCTAGTAGTGGTATTATTGGTACTACTTGAGGTACTGGTACAGAGTGTGATGGGGTTCTTTGGGTCTGTATAAGTTACTGGAGTAATAGTTGTGGGTCTGGAGTAAGGGCTCAATAGGTAGTTGTTTGTTGCTGTATAGGTGTGTTCTGTCCTGATGGAGGTGCATCTCCCTCGGTAATGTGTCTGGGATCAAATTCACTGAGATACTCCTCCTCCTCTTCGGTTTGGTCTCTGTGTAATTGGGTTTGCTCAGCATCAAAGTAGACAGAATCAGTTGTATATCTGATTTCAGATGGACTTAATTCAAAGTCAAGTTCTGGTTCAGTATTGATTTCTGATTCAGGTAGGGCTATAGTAGGGCCTGCTTCTGATTCAGGGTCCAGTAGTTGATGAAGGATTTCTCTTGCTTCTTCTTTAAGAATATGGCAGGCCTTGCTATTCTGGAATCAGTAGTATAATGCAGTCTTGGTCCTGGTATGGTGAAAGTTGGTAGAGTTGAGCCACTTGGCTACAGAGGCTTGGGCTTCATGAGGGACTAAGGCTAGAAAGACTGCTGCTAGTTGTCCTAGGTCACTTGGATTTATAGAGCTGACAAAACTCTTGTTGAGAAGAGTAAAGAAGGCTTCTATAAGACCTTCTTTGTCCTGACTTGCTGGGTGTAGTGCAAGGAGTTCAGTGAATAGAGTTTCACCTATTTGCTGATTTAACTGGAGTATTTCTTTCTTTGAATGAAGTTTGTCCCACTTGTTGCAGGTGTGGAGGTCAAATTGTCCTTATATGTCAGGTTCAATTCTCTCCAGATTGTCAGATAGTTCAGGATAAATTCCAGTTCAGAGGTTGGGCTTTATACCAACTTGTAGGAATTCTCAGAGGGGTTTGTAGTGAAGTGAGGAAGCATCTTGAAGTGGAATTGGATTGTAAACCACTGCTACCAAGTTGTAAGAGGGTTGCTTTTTAGGGTAACTGTTACATAGTTCCGGAAGGGTTTTCTAGAGGTTCTGGATATTCTGGAAGACTATTTTCTTATGGTCAAGATCAATTTCGTATAAAGTATGTCCTCTATGCTTATTGATTTCAAGATCGGGTTGATGTCTCAACCAAAGTCCTTTTTTGGACTAGTTCTGGATGTTCAGAAGTTTCTGTATTTCAGAAAGTTCAAGAAACTAAGACCAGCTTAGTTGAATCAGTGTATCACTGCAGACAATACCCAATTAGGAAATTTTATAATGGAGTTAGGAGTGGGACCTAATAGAGAGCAGATTTACTTAAGAGTAGTTTGTGGGTTATTAAATAGGTTTATTCACTATTCATGATATTGCTATACTAGGAGTAGTTGTGTGAAGGGATATTGTGGAGAAGTGTTCAGGAATGTTCTTGTGTGTTTGAGTCTGAGATTCTGAGGTCTGAGAGAGGGGGTATTTATACTAGTGAGGGGCTATCTGGACTATATTAAATATGGATGTAGCACTTAGTACCTTGCTGAGTCGGAATGCAGTTACGTAGTATAAGTGTGATCTGACATATTAAGAGATTGTCTGACTGCTGAGTCAGTTCACAGTCATATCATACAAGGCTAATCTAACTATACTATGACTGCTAAGCTATTTATAGGTTTAGACGCTGTCTGAGTAGTCTTCAATGATATCACTATCGATGACATCATCTCTGATGAAGTAGTTGTCTAGGAAGAGTGGTTCATAGATTACTTCTCCTTGTTTACTGAGGTAATAATATATCAGAACTTCATCACTATCCCACAGGATAGTATCATCTGTCTCATATGCTGAATAAGGTGTTGGTGGGCAAAGGAGGGGTGCATCATCTTTGCTTTTATCAAATTCGCTGTCTTTATACCTTCTATAAGTTACAGCACTATGAGTTGCAGGATTGTAGTAAGCTGGTAGCTGTGGTTCATGTTACTCGTACTCAGGTGGTGGAGTGGTTAGTTCACTCTTGAGGATTGTCTGAAGGTACAGATTGTGTTCTCTAGTCCCTTCATTGTAGTTGAAGTAATCAGGGATAAATGCAGGTTGGTATTTATGCCAGTGATCATTGTCCCAATAAGTCTCATATGTAGTTATGAACTGTTGTAAGTTTATTGGCAAGGTTGGCGGCATGATCAGGATTAGTAGAGATCCTTGACTTGAGGTCATGTTAGCATCAGAGGGATCATTGTCTTCTGCTTCATCTTTATCAAATCAAATTATGTCATAGATATCCTTCATAGCATATCTAACTTGAGACATTTGTAGGATATGGTCATCAGGGTGTGGGAAGGTTCTGTTTGTGGTTTCAATATACTCAAGATACTTGTGGTTGAGTTCTTGTATTATGTCGTCAATTTGGCCATAGGACAGCATAGCAATCATTTTACTAGTAGTAACTTAGAGGTAGAGAATAAAGGTGCTGTACTTGTAGAAGAGTTCTCGATGTTTGCGGGTGATGAGTTTCTGGTGTTGAGACATCTGGGTGATGTCCATGTCATAGTGGTGTTTGACCATGTCTTCTAGGAGGCAGCCAATCTGGTAGTAGCTTGAGATTTGTCCAATTTGGTGGGCCTTATTGAGTATGTTCAGGGCATTCTATCAGGCTTCCACGAAATAGAGGGGTGCTAGGCTATGGATATTCATGAGGGGCAGAGGGGGTGTGGCTTGGTTGACAATGGCATTCCAAATGTCAGCGTAGATACAGTTGTAGATCTCGGTGGTCATGTTTGTATATGTTCAGAAGTTGTGATTATTATTTGTTTTAGTTCTCTGTTTTGATGCATCTTGGTGCTCAGTATATATGCATTTGGTCCTGATTGGTAAGATTCTGTTTATGTGAATCTTGCATTCCATGACTTCATGTTGACTCAGCTTTGTGCACTATGACTTTGGTTTGACTCAGCTTCGTGATCAGGCAGGTAATTTCCAGATTTGTTTGGAGGTTGCATGTGATTTCAGTGGCTTATTCAGAGGGTGACATGTGATTTCAGTGGCTTGGAGGTTGTGTGCTTACAATACTAGTGAGGGGCTATCTGGACTATACTAGATAGTGCTCCAAATGAATAGAGTTGATCTGGATGAGATTTGATTCAGGTTCGTTATGTAATGGATTTGAATTAACTTGGATTGGTCTTGTGATCTGATCCAGATTGAAATCTTTGATGATATCACCCTTTCTTTTGTTCATTTCACTCTTGTTTATTTTTTCCTACCACACTTTGGTGACATCACTCTTTCCTTTGTTCCCTCTCTTTTCTTTGTTCTTTTTCTTTGTTCTTTCCTGCCACATCATGAGCAAACAAAACAGCAGTCCTTAATTCATATGTTGGTCCAGTTTACTCATTTTTCACCCTACAATGATTGTCAAAAGAGGGAGTATTCAAGGTGGAAATACACTCTCTGCTGACAATGTTAGATTCTTTCTCATATAGACAGCATACAAGCTGCTCATCAAGAGCCAAAGGGGTGATGGCAGTAGTGATGGCGATGGCAATGGCAATGGTAACAGTGATGGCAGGGATGAGAGTGAATTCTGGCAACAACTCACAGCAGCCCTTCAGATCTTGGAATTCACAGACCTTATAGCTATATATGCAGTAGCCTTTTTGGAGCAGCTGATAGTAGATGTAGGTTGCTCTTTTCTGCTGCTACTTTTTACTTGTTTAAATTCCCCCAGCATGACCCAGTTCACCTTGTGCTCTTCTTAGAGTCTACAGCTCTATAGCGAGATCTGCCGACTTTATTCACAACATCTGGTCAAGATGAAGAAAGATTGGAGGATGTTGTAGGGCATGCCTTTGGTGGCTGAGCTATTGAGTCAATGCATCACATGGTAGAGGTCTCAAAAGGAACAAAAGCAAGCCTTCATGAGCAATCTTGTGCAACTTATGCAACTTGTCAGTATGCAACTTGTCAGCATGCAGCTCACTCACTCACTCACTCATGCTCTTTTTCTGAAATATCTATCTCTGTGTTTTATTTAATTTCATTTTTTATATGGTCTCTCTCTAAAAAACACCCACATCTGCATGCAATCTGTCTGCATGCAACTCACCTGCATGCACCCATCTGCATGCAACCTGTCTACATACAACCCATCTACACACTTATCTCGGTCCCTTAGATTAGAGCTCAGTTCCATTGGAAAGGAGAGTTCAAAGTTACCCAAGTTCAACCATATCCAGCATCTGATCAAATAGAGAAATTCAAGGGTAAGATGTTCAGCATGAGCAGTACTAGCATTGTCATCAAGGCTTGGGGGTCTATATTCGAATCAGAGTCAATCATTCTCAACCAAGAGGTCCATTGACCAGCAGGAGTAATCAATGACAAAGAGAACCATATCTTTATTAACAAATGCAGAGAGGTGGTTGTGATGGTGGTAAGAAATCTCTACGGTGATGAGCTTCACTGCCACATCAACGAGATTTGTGAGAATTGCATTAAATACTGGGTGGCAGGAAAGAGGGGGTGAAAAAAGCAAGAAGGGGGGGTTTGGATGGGAATTGGGTATACTGCAACACTGGCAAAGGGTGGGTTCCAGAGTTCTGAAATCCCCTGTACTTGTCTCTCTTTTTTTATACTCCTCCCCAGATAAATCACACTCTTCACTGACATACTCTTTTTGATACAAATTCAGGGATACACAAGATTCTGTACCCCTACTAGAACTTTAGAAGTACCATTGAAGAGCAAACTGTGTGCAAGTGTGATATGGCCTGTGTGGCAATGGCAGCTATGATCTGGGGTTCTTTGAGCAGATTGGTAGAGCATACAGCAGACCAGCTTAGTGGTGATCTCAGCACAGCTGTATGTACATTCTTGGTGTAATTTAGTATGCCGTATGAGGTGAGGAGCTCCACTTTTTTGGGGTGCTACAGCTTGGGGGGTTTCTGTGGCCTAGGGGGTTTCTGTAGCCCAGGGGGTTTCTGCCCCCCTGTATGCAAAAAGGACTGACCAGTTGCCATCCGTTTTGGCAGGTTTCCAAGCCGAGGCTCCCAGGGCTGGACCAAGGGCAGGCATCCACCAGCACAGTCTAGCAGTATGAGGTCCTGGGCCAAGGGTTCACCCAACCATACACTCGCATCACATCAGAATATGTTAGGTGCAACCTTTCTCTACCCATACACACAGACAACAATGTCACTCCGGTAATGTTTTACATCCCAGAAAGGAAGGGCCCAACCTGGGAGAATAGCAGCAGAGTCTAGTATGATCTCACTTATGGTTTTGGAATCCTGTTTGCAGCCAACACAGCCATTCTCTTTCAACCACACAGCTACCATGGCACTGTCACCTTTGAGAAGAGCTCGGACACAATAGTTGTCACACTCACAATGGATGACAGGCTCATCAAGGCCTGGGACCAGTGGGTAGAGCAGTTTTTGTAAGGGTTAGATAATCTTTTGCAAGAGATAGACAGTCTTTCATGAGGGTTAGGCAGTCATTTTGTATGGGTTGGGCAGTCTTATGTGGGAGATTAGGCCGGGTGCCTCTTCTATAGTACTAGCTTAGCTGTTATGCAGGGCCCTACTGGCCCCTTGGCCCTGCTCTGCAGTGCCACCAGTATGGTGTTACAGCACAGGGCCAGGGTGCCTATGAGACCCGAACTGGTGATGGGGCCTGAATCTGTGGTGGACTTCGACTGCTGGAAATGCCCTCCGACCACCAGAAGTACCCTCTGACCATCAGAAGCACTCTCCAACTGCTAGAAGCACCCTCTGCTCTAGACTCCTTAGTAGCTTGGGGCTGCCCCTATGCCACTGGCAGAGGGCCGCAAATTTTGTGCACTCTCTCTACCTGCCCCATCTATCCCAGACATTTGCAGCTTGGGGCTGCCTCTTACTGCCAGCAGAGGGCCACAAACTTTACATACTTCCTTGCTGACCCCATACCTACTAACCCCACTGACTGACCCTGCCCACTGACCCAGGTGCTGACAGCTTGGGGCTGCCCCTCACTGCTGGCGGAGAGCTGCAAATTTTGCATGCTCTCTCTGCCTGCTTCACTCATTCCAGACACTTGTGGCTTGGGGCTGCCCCTTGCTGCTAGTGGAGAGCTACAAATTTTGCACACTCCCTCCACTGATCCTGCACCCACCAACCCCACTGACTGACCCCACCCACTGACCCAGGCACTAACAGCTTGGGGCTGCCCCTCGCTGCTGGTGGAGGGCCGCAAGTTTTGCATGCTCCCTCCACCAACCCTCCTGACTGGGACACTTACAGCTTGGGGCTGTCCCTTACTGCCAGTGGAGGGCTGCAAATTTTGCATGCTCTCTCCACTGACCCACCCACTGACTCAGGCACTGATAGCTTGGGGCTGCCCCTTGCTGCTGACAGAGGGCTGCAAACATTGCACACTCCCTCCACCACCACCACCAACCCTGCCAACCACTGCCTACTTGGGCCACAAACTTGGGACTGAGTCCTTAGGGTTTTTTACCTTTTTATTATTTTTGAAAGATATTAAATATTCTACAAGGCCAACCAACTTATCTACAAACCCCCAGAACCCACCAAATTTTAGCAGCCCAAGCTCCACCAAGACTTCAGACACATACATGCCCGGATTGTCTCAGCATTCAGCATATACCTCTTTGGAGCAACAAGGTCCACCCTACCTGAGAACACCCACTCGATGGGAGTGCTAGAGACAGGAATTGCCAGGTAGTCCCAAGTCATGCCACACAGGCTGGGGAAGTCCATTTGATGCAGTTGCACACCTGGTGGGTAGAGCAGTGGGTAGAGCAGTAGTTAGATTGGTGGGTTAAATTGGCCCAACATCCATCTGACAACCCACCTTCCACTAGTTGAGCACCTCTGTGCCCTCTAATAGGATCATGCAGTCACTAGCGAGGTAAATGGTAAGTTTATCTATTGATGGCAGCTCTTCCACTAACAGCTCCCTCTTCCTCTTTCTGCTGAAGTAAATGTGGGATAGGAGAGATCCCTTGGTATATTTGTCCAGACTTCAGCCAGAACCTTGTAGCAGTGTGTAGTTTTTCCAGTACACTTTGATTATGGCCTGCTTGGTTCTCTCTATAAAGTGCTGCTCTTAGCCCTGATCTTTATGGTATTGTAGCTTTAAGCATAGGTCCAGTACTATTCGAAGAAGAGGAGAGAGTGAGTTTTTGCGGGGGTTTCTCTGTTTTGAAAGGGGCAATGACCATATGCCGACATCAACATATCTGTACTGATTGAGTATACAGTGGTATCTGTTTAGGAGTAGTACTTTCTGAGCTTGCTAAGAGTAACCTCTATGGCATCTCTCTGATCTGAGCTCAATCATAAATCACTGCAACTCTCCAGCCTATCCTTGAGCTTATCCTCTAGCTGGTCAATCAGAAGGTTGTATATTGGTATTGCAGAGCTTATTATTGGAGTTATATATTTGACTATATCCTTTGTACAATTGTCGAAATACTGACAGTTATATGTGGTGAGGTATTACATTGTACAGAGATAGACAAAACAAGTGTGGAGGTTGATAAAATGAGTGTAAAGCCAGAGCAATCACTACTTACTTCCAAAACTCTGACAACATTCCTAAGTATGTTCCACTTGCTTTTACCTAGAGCCTCGGCCTATATTTCCTTGTTAGCAGCCACTGTTGAATCTATTGGCTTTTTTTTTTTTTTTAAAATAAATCTTCAATCATTCAAAACAAGTTGCTTCAGCTGACCGAAGAAAAAAAAAACACATACCACAGCAAACTCCAGCGCATGCTGGATCATTGTAAATGTTGAGTTCCAATGCATACAGATATCCAATATAAGCTCTTTCAGGGCTAAACTGATTGCCCTATACTATGCAGCAAATTTGTCTCATCATTGTGAGGATGATCAGACTGACACAACCAGGTTGTACAGCTTGGAAATTATACTCAGGGCCCCTCCTCTCTTGGATGTTTTGTCTATATGTGTAAGATAGTCCTGAACAGCGAGGTTCAGTACAAGGGTCTGGCATCATACACAGCAGCTTTCTGCATCAAAGGCCATGTTTTCCTATTTGAGGCTGGCTACTAAAACTTTGAAAAATGTTGAGTTGTTTGTGGTATTATCCATCATAATGGCCAAAATCTATACTTGAAATATTCAGTCAGTGAATTTATACGAAAATAAATAACCAATAAAATCTGGTTTGGTTTAGGATCTCCCTCAAAACACTGACCTGATGGCAAGCCCCTCTTTTTTACCTTGGTGGTGATCCCAAGCTCCCAGATATAACTAATAAAAGCATCTGTGATGTTGTCTCCAGAATGAGAGCCAGCAAGTTTGATAAAGTCAAGGGTGAGAGATTTAAGCTATCAATCCAATGACTAGTAATGTCCAGAAATGAAATTGCATTGGGGGATGTCCATGTGTTGATCATAAATGAAATTTTGCCTGCCAAATTCTGCTTATTGAATGTGAGGTTAAATTGGTGAGCTCTTTTATATAATTTAGCTTGTAAAGGTCATGGTGCTGCCCTTATTTTACCTGAAGTATCTGGTGGAGATTGTCATGCTCCTTCCTATAGGCCTCCAGGACATCTTTGTGAATAGTATCAGCACTTGGCAAATATAAATCATGCTTGAGGAGGCCAAAGATGCTATGCAATTGATCACTCTTGATAGTTATAAATGGCTGGTCTGTACACACAATCTAGCAAATGAGCTGATTTCAAAATTCTGCCAAAGAGTATGGCTAAATATTTTTGATTAAACAGCATTGTTGATATAGAAATAGTTGGGCAATCAGATAAATGTACCCACCACAGCTTGGATGTTGATTTTATTTATCTCCATGTTCTTTTTGATTTTGTCAGAGTGCTTATCTTTTATGTATCAATTCATGTTCGAAGTCATACCCCTAAGTATTTTGAACTTCTGGCTGGTATAGTTCATGGGGGTAGATGAAACAATATCATGTGTGTGTCAAAACAAACAAAAAGTATCAATAGATACATCTTAATTTTTTATCTATAATAATTACAAACATCATCTCCTATCTTAGCATAATGTTGCCAAATTTTAGAGCGAGGATTGCATGAAAGGTGTGGAACTATTAGAGATGTTTGACTTGAAGCATCATCAGTACTGTGAACTGTTGAAGACTGATCTGTCAACATGTATGTTTGTATGTTTGTGTATGCATGTGTATGTGTGTATGTGTATTGTGTATGCATGTATATATATTGTGTTATAGACACATCTGGCATATGAGTCATGTAGAGGATTTGAATTGGAGGATTCAGTTGAAGAATTTGGATGAGGATTCGAATTGAAGGATTCGAATTGGAGAATTCAAATTAGAGGATTCAAATTAGAGGATTCGGATTGAGTGATTTGGATTGAGTGATTCAGATTGAGTGATTCAGATTGAGTAATTCAGATTGAGTGATTTGGATTGGGGTAGTTCAGATGGGTGATTCGGATAGAGTGATTCAGATAGGGTGATTCAGATTAATCTGAGTTGATTTGGATGGCTTTGGATTTGAGATTTGGATCAAACCATTAGATATGGATATAGCACTTAGTGTCTTATTGAGTCAGAATGCAGTCACATAGTACAAGTGTAATCTGTCATATCAAGAGATTGTCTGATTGCTGAGTTAGTTTACAGTCATATCATATAAGGCTAATCTAACTATACTATGCCTGCTAAGCTATTTATAGATTTAGATGCTGTCTGGATAGTCTTCGATGATATCACTATCAACAGTATCATCTCTGATGAAGTAGTCATCTAGGAAGAGTTGTTTGCAGATTAATTCTCCTTGTTTACTGAGATAATAATATATTGAGACTTCATCACTATCCCACAGGATAGTATCATCTGTCTCATATGCTAGATAAGATATTAGTGGATGAAGAAGAGGTGTATTGTCTTCACTTTCATTGGATTTGCTATCTATATATCTCCTATAAGTTATGGTACTATGAGTTGCTAGATTGTAGTAAGCTAGTGGCTGTGATTCAATCTCAAGGGTTGTCTGGAGGTATAGGTTGTATTCTTCAGTCTCTTTATTGTAGTTGAAGTAATTAGGAGTGAACATAGGTTGGTACTCATATCAGTAGTCATTGTTCCAATAAGTTTCATAGGTAGTTATGAACTGTTATAAGTTCATCAGCAAGGTTGGCAGAGTGATCAGAGTTGGCAGGGATCCTTGGCTTGATGTCATATTAGTATCAGAGAAATCATTGTCTTCTACTTTGTCTTCATCAAATCAGATTATATCATAGACATCCTTCAGTATCTAACTTGAGGTATTTGTAGAATATGATTATTGGGATATGTAAAGGTTCTGTCTATAGTCTGAATATATTCGAGGTACTTGTAGTTGAGTTCTTGTATCCTGTCATCTATTTGACCATAGGACAGGGTAGTAATCATTTCAGTAGTAGTAACTTGGAGTTAGGAAATAATAGTACTATACTCATAGAAGAGTTCTCAATATTTGCAGACAATGAGTTTTTGGTGTTGAGATATCTGGGTAATGTCTGTATCATGATAGTATTCAATTATGTCTTCTAGGAGGTGGCCAATCTGGTAGTAGCTTGAGATTTGTCCAATTCAATGGACTTCACTAAGTATGTTTAGAGTATTCTATCAGGCTTCTACAAAGTAGAGAGGTACTAAGCTATAGATATTTATGAGGAGCAGAGGGGGTGTGGCTCAGTTGACAATGGCATTCCAAATGTCAGTACAAATGCAGTTATAGATCTCAGTGGTCATATTTGTATATATTCAGAAGTTGTAGTTGTTTGTTTGGTTTGTTTTGGTTCTCTGTTTCAACACATCTTAATGCTCAGTATATATACATTTAGTCCTGATTGGTAAGATTCTGTTTGTGTAAATTTTGTATTCTGTGACTTCATGTTGACTCAGCTTTGTACACTGTAACTTTGGTTTGACTCAGTTTTATGATCTTGCAGGTGATTTCCAGATTTGTTCAGGGGTTGCATATGATTTCAGTGGCTTGTTAGAGGGTGACATGTGATTTCAGTAGCTTGGAGGTTGTGTACTTACAACTCTCCCCTTCTTAGCTTTTGATGTCCTCATCAGGGCCTTCTAATTTGTTCTAGTATTGTTATACCATTTGGGAGGTCAAAAGTCTGGTAAAGTCTATTTTTCTCAGAAAGTTGCATGCTTGTAGTACAGTTGCCTAACATATTGAATTCATATGTTAAAGAGTCATATGTTCAATACTGTGCATCAGAAGTGATTCAGATGTTATTTACTGCTGGAGAATTTCCTCTAAGAAATCTTCTTAAATATCTATGCCTCATTTCCCACCAGTGGTATGAGGAGAATAAGCTTGCTTTCAGTTTTGCTATTTTTCTAGAGAGTTGGTATTCTTTTATCTTAACTTACTGAGTTCTTAATTTTGGTCATAATAATTATAATATTCAGAAGAGTAATATATAGTATGTACTGATAGGTGCTGGGTATTCAGTTTTAGTTGTTCAAGAAATCATATTCTTAAACTAAGTCAGTGGCATTCTGGAGATTGGTCTTGGGTTCCCATGTTGTATTATAGATTAGATAACCTTTTCATTTGACAAGGTACTCAGGGTGGTTCTTGTAGCCATATTTGTTGAGGATTTGTTCAACTTCATATTCTTCTTAGTTATTAATAATGATAGATATAGGTAGTTTTGTGGTTCGGTTTGGAAATAGCTCATCATCACTTTCATTGTATTGCTTGAGATGTTGGACATTAAAGACTGGGTAAATTCTAATAGTATCTGGTAGTACTAATTTGTAGAAAGTAGGAGAGACTTGTGTAATGATTTCAAATAGTCCAATAAACTTACTGTTCAGCTTTGTAGATAGTTTGTACTTGAGGTTATCAACTTGGTATCCTCTGATATCTAGTAGAACTTTTTCTCCAATATCAAAGGTCTCTTCTTGGCAGTATTGGTTGACATACTGTAACTGTTGTTCCTGAGCTCACAATAAATTCTCAATTGCGATCTGGCTTAGATTGTACATTTGGAGCAGGAATTCTTCAACAGCTTCAACTATGGAGGGTTCATCAGTAGTTCAGATAAGTGTCAGAGGAGTGTTTGGATTTTGTCTAGTATTGGTAAAGAATGGGGTCATTTCAAGAGAGGCTTGCTTGCTGTTATTATAGGCAAACTCAACTGTAGTGAGGTGTTCATACCAATCATCTTGTCTGTAGAAAACATAGTTCCTTAGCATTTGTTCTAGAGTTCAGCTCATTCTTTCAGTTTAGCTATCAGTTTCAGGGTGAAAGGCTATAGATAGTGCAAGTTTTGTTCCAAGGTGTGCATGGAGGGCTTTCTAGAAATGGCTGGTGAACTTCAGATCTCAGTCACTAACAATGATCTTAGGAAGACTATGATAGTGGAAGATGTTGTCAAACAAGAGTGTGGCTATATCTAGTGCTGTTGCAGTAGTAGTAGTTGATATAAAGTGGGCTTGTTTACTGAGATAGTCTATAAAGACAACAATTGTATCTTTTCTATTCTTGGTTCAGAGTAGTTGTATAATGAAGTCTATAGAGATTTGTTCCCAATTAGAAGATGGTACTGGGATGGGGTGGAGTAGACCAGGTTTTGCTAGTATTGAGGACTTGTTCCATTAGCAGACATCACAGGAAGTGATGTAGGTCTTTAGCTGATCTGCTATGCAGGACCAATAGAAGTTTCAGGAGATAACTTCATAGCATTTGTCAAATCCTAAATGTCCAGCTATAGGGGCATTATGACATTCAAATAGGATAGTCCTTCAAAGGTCTTGGTTATTTGGAACATACAATCTATCTTTATAGTAGATCATATTATCCTTCAGTTGATATTGGTGATACTGGGTATGCTTGTCTGCATTATCACTATTTAGAATTTCTCAGAGTACTTGAGCTTCTTTATCATCAGCACATGCTATGATAATTTGTTCCATAATAGAGTTTGTAATCAAGGTGAGGGTTTGGATAACTTCTTTGATTAGTGGTCTGGAGATTGCATCAGTAACAATATTTTCCTTATCAGGACAATACTGAATTTCATAGTCAAAGTTGGTGAGAACTTTTATCCATCTGGCTTGCTTTTGAAAAAGGGTAGCCTGGGTCTTAATGTTGATTAATAACTTGTAATCAGTCAATATAGTGAAGTATACTCCTTCTAGGTATGGTCACTATTTGATCAGAGTGTCTACAATGGCTAACATTTCCTTCTCATGAGTTGTATATTGATTTCAGCATCATTGAACTTTTGAGAGTGATAGGCTACAGAGTATCCTTCTTGCATGAGTACTACTCTAAGAGCTAGGTCAGAGGCATCAGTAGTAACTTTGTATGGTAGGGCAGAGTTTGCTGCTTGAAGTACTGGAGTGGTTATCAAGGCATCCTTTAGTGCTTGAAAGGCAGTATCTTACTCAGATCCCCAATTTACAAGATTGTTGAAGTCTTTTTTTTGTTTCATAGTCCAGGGCTATTCTTCTTTCTTGCTGTACTTAGTCATTTGGATAAGGGCAGTAGCAATCTTAGCAAAGTTGGTAACAAATTATCTATAATAGTTTGCTAATTCCAGGAATAACTAGAGATTTTTCAGCTTCTTGGGTCTGGGCCAATCCTTGATTGTGGAGATTTTGCTGGAGTTCACTTTGATTCTATTCAGCATGACAATGTGTCTAAGGAATTAAATTTCTTTTAGGAGAAATTCATATTTGCTAAGTTTTGCAAAGAGTTAGTTTTCTCAGAGTTTCAGTAGCACTAGTTCAAGGTATTCAAGATATTCCTCCAGGGTTTTGCTGAAGACTAGGATGTTGTTGATATAGATAATAATGAATTTGTTCAGATATGGGTGCAGGATAGTATTCATCAGGGTCTGGAAGGTTGCAGGAGCATTAGTTAAGCTAAAAGGTATAATCAGGAACTCAAAGTCTCCATAGTGAGTTTGGAAGGCTGTCTTATAGATATCTTCTTCTTTTATGGCAATTTTCCAGTAACTATTTTGCAGGTCAAAAGAGCTCATGAATTGTAGGTTGATAAGTCTATCAAATATTTCATTAATTCTGGGTAGTGGGCAACAGTTTTTGATGGTCTATTCATTGAGGTAATAGTAATCAATACACATTTTCAGATCTCCCCCTTTCTTTACAATAAAGAGAACTAGTGTACCATAGAGTGATACACTGGGTCTGATGAATCCTTGTTCTAGAAGTTCATCAATTTCTTTCTTGAGTGCATTGATTTCTCTCAGAGACATGTGGTAGATTGACTTGAAGGCTGGCTTGGCATCTGGAATGATCTTGATGGCATGGTCTACTGCTTGTTTAGGAGGTAGGCCTTTTGGGAGTTTCTTTAGAAATATGTCTCAGAATTTCTAGAGTAGAGATCTAATACAGCTGTCTACTTTGGAAAAGTCTTTCTCAGAGTTCTCAGATTCTCCTTTGAATGGGTAGATGGAGATGGCAAAGAGAGAGCACTTCTTGACCAATTTCCTAAGCTGTAGTTTATTGATATGGATAATCTTTGATCCAGGGTTACTAGAGCTGAGTGGGTCCTTTTCACCTTACAGTTTGAAGTTATAGTGTTCTTTCTTGATGGTCAGAGAATGGTTTACCCAATCGATCATAGGATTCTCTTATTTCAACCATGGGGTTCTAAGAATAATTTCATTATCAGGAAGTAGTACAATCTGAAGGATAACATATACTTGGTAGTCACCAATTTTGAAGAGTAGGTTGTGGACTTCTTTGTTAATAATATGAGAGGTTCCATTAGCTGTGGCAACTGCTTGAGTTTGTTGTACTAGAGCCACTTCTTGCCCTGCAGGTATTGATAGAGCATGAGGTCATTGGTGAGGAACTGCACTATGGTGGATGTCAGGACCTTGAGTCTGTTGGCTGTTTCTTTATTGATGAAGTTGCCTGAGATACCACTGTCTATCATAATCTTAACAGGTGCTCAGTTGATAAAAGCTTAAAGTATAAGCAGTTTGTCTGATCCAATGGTAGTAATTTTAGTTATAAGAGCTTTCCTTTTATTGGTTCTTCTTTGAGCCAGTTCATTAATACAAAAGAAGCAATTATTGATCATTCAAGAAGAGTACATTCCAATACTATAGGGGTATTGGCCACTTGGTACATATCTATCTTTGATTTTCTTGTAGAATTGTTCTTCTTTATTTATAGTAGGTTAGGCTAGAGCCTTGTTTGATGAGCCAAATCCTTTGGATCCTCTGATAGTGGGTAGTAGTTCAGGAACTTCCTTGACTGTCAGAGTTGACTCAATTTTCTCAAATAGGATCTGGGCAATACAGAAATCAATGGGGATCTTGAAGGGTATCCAACTATGGTTTTAGATGAGAATAATAATTTTGCCTATATAATCTTCATCAATGACTCCTCCTTCTACTGAGAGTCCTTTCAATGCTAGGCTGTTGTGACAGCATATCCTTTCAATATATCCTTCAGAGATTTGGATACTAATTCCTGTGTAGACTTGCTTGACTTCTCAGTTGGAAACTATAGCTTCTTCAGCTGCATATAGGTCATATTCAGCTGCCTTTTGGCTTTCTTTAGTTGGGGCCTTGGCAGTTTGTCTTAACTTGACAAAGTCCAGTATTCTGGTAGTCAGATTATTGAGATAGTACAGAGTAGTAACAGTTGCTCATATTACTGTTCAGGGTTTTCAGTTAGGGTAGGCACTGGCAATGTGTCCTGTTTTTTGGCAATAGAAGTATGCTCCACTTCTTCAAAGTTCATTTCTTTCTCCTTCAGTGAGTTTCTTGAAAGTACTTGGCTAGGTGGATTCATGATTTCTAGGTGTCCATGAGGCAGATGTTGAGGGAGCTTGGAATGCTTCATGCTTGGGTTCTTCTTTCTTGGTCTAAGTCTTTTTCTTGTTATTGAATTGTCTTTGGGGCAGAATTGGTCCAGCTGTTAGGATTCACTTGACCATAGTCTTGATTCTTACCAAGCACTATTGTTAGTAATCACAACCAACTGGGCATCCTTGTTCTTGGATTTTTCTTATAAGCTATTCAGGTAGTGCATTAAATAGATGGTCTACTCTTATACTATTTCATGCTTCATCATTGGCAATATATTCTAGGTCAACAGTGTTCAGGAGTGACTCAATTTTTGTATAGAAGGTTTTGAATTCTTCCTTATCATATATATTGAATTTGAGATTACAGAGTTTTACTTGAGATTCAGCAATTATAGTTTTGCTGCAGTATTGAGCAATTATAAGTTGTTTCAGTCCAGGGGCTATAGGATGTGCTCCATATCCTAGGGTATTATTTGCTGCATTTTGGATAACTACTGTAGGTCAGATATGTATCCTATGTGAGGGGTTTTTCAGGAAGAGTTCACCACCATTCTTCAGCAGGTTCTCAGAAGAATATAATAACTTAGTAGACATAGGCTGTAGTAGTAGCAAAGAGTTGTTCCAGAGTGTGGTTTTGATTGTTTATTAGAAAGCAGTCAGCAACTTGCTCATTGGTCTATTGATTGGCTTCAAAGTTGGTATCAACTATACTAATGAAGCTTTGGACTTCTTGTGCAGTACCATTGAAGGTAGGTAGGCTCAGATTTTTGATAGGTTGAGTCTGTTCAGCTAAGGCAGTAATGGTTGCTGCCATTATTGCTACCTGGACTATAAGGTCTAAAATCTGTTAGTTTGCCATGTTGTTTGCTAGAGGCAGTTGGACTACTGGTAGTGGTGTTACTAGTACTACTTGAGGTACTGGTGCAGAGTGTGAGGGTATTCTTTGAGTCTGTGTAAGTTACTAGAGTAGTAGTTGTAGGTCTGGAGTAAGGGCTTGATAGATAGCTGTCTGTTACTATATAGATATATTCTGTCTTAATGGAGGTATATCTCTTTCAGTAGTATATCTGGGATTGAATTTACTAAGATACTCCTCCTTCTCTTTGACTTGGTCCCCATATAGTTGGGTTTGCTTGGTGTTGAAGTAGACAGAATCAGTTGTATATCTGATTTCAGATAGACTTAATTCAAAGTTAAGTTCTGATTCGGTATTAGTTTCAGATTCAAGTAGAGCTATAGCAGAGCCTGCTTCTGGTTTGGGGTCAGGTTGTTGATGAAGGGTTTCTCTTGCTTCTTCCTTAAGAATATAGTGGGCCTTACTATTCTGGAATCAGTAGTATAATGCAGTCTTGGTTCTGGTATGGTGAAAGTCAGTAGAGTTGAGCCACTTGGCTATAGAGGCTTGGGCTTTATGAGAAACTAAGGCTAGAAATACTGCTGCTGGTTGTTCTAGATTGCTCAGATTTGTAGAGCTGACAAAACTCTTATTGAGAAGAGTAAAGAAGGCTTCTATAAGATCTCCTTCATCCTGACTTACTGGGTGTAGTATAAGGAGTTTAGTATATAGAGTTTTGTCTATCTACTAATTTAACTGGAGTACTTCTTTTTTTGAATGAAGTTTGTCCCACTTATTGCAGGTGTGGAGGTCAAATTATCCTTGTATGTTAGGTTCAATTCTCTCTAGATTGTCAGATGGTTCAGGATAAATTTCAGTTCAGAGGTTGGGCTTTATACCAACTTGTAGGAATTCTCAGAAGGGTTTTTTGTAGTGGAGTGAGGAAGCATCTTGAAGCAGAATTAGATTGTAAACCACTGCTACTAAGTTGTAAGAGGATTACTTATTAGGATAACCATTATGTAGTTCTGGAAGGGTTTTCTGGAAGTTCTAGATATTCTAGAAGACCATTTTCTTAAGGTCAAGATCAATTTCATATGGAGTACATCCTCTATGCTTATTGATTTCAAGATCAGGTTGATGTCTCAACCAAAGTCCTTTTTCAGACTAGTTCTAGATGTTCAGGATTTTCTGTATTTTAAGAAGTTCAAGAAACTAAGACCAGCTTAGTTGAATTAGTGTATTGCTGCAGACAATACTCAATTAGGAAATTTCATGATGGGGTTAGGAGTGGGACCTAACAGAGAGTGGATTTACTTAAGAGTAGTTTGTGGGTTATTAAATAGATTTATTTGCTATTCATGATATTGCTATATTAGGAGTAGTTGTATAAAGGAATATTGTGGAGAAGTATTCAGAAGTTATATTCGAAATGTTCAAATGTTCAAGTCTGAGATTCTGAGGTCTGGGAGAGAGAGTATTTATACTAGTGAGGAGCTATCTGGACTATGCTAAATATGGATATAGTACTTAGTACCTTGCTGAGTTGGAATATAGTCATATAGTATAAGTGTGATCTGACATATCAAGAGATTGTCTGACTGCTGAGTCAGTTCACAGTCATGTTGTACAAGGCTAATCTAACTATACTATGCCTGCTAAGCTATTTATAGATTTAGATGCTATCTGGGTAGTCTTCAATGACATCACTATCAATGGCATCATCTCTAATGAAGTAGTCATCTAGGAAGAGTTGTTCACAGATTAATTCTCCTTATTTACTGAGATAATAATATATTGAAACTTTATCACCATCCCACAGGATAGCATCATCTATCTTGTATGCTAGGTAAGGCATTGGTAGGTGAAGGAGGAGTATATTGTCTTTGCTTTCATTGGATTCACTATCTGCATATCTCCTATAAGTTATGATACTATGAGTTGCTGGATTGTAGTAAGCTAGTAGCTGTGATTCATGTTGATTGTACTCAGGTGGTGGAGTTGTTAGTTTATGTCTGAAGATACAGGTTGTATTCTCCAGTCTCTTCATTATAGTTGAAGTAATCAGGAGTAGATTGGTACTCATACCAGTAATCATTGTCCCAATAAGTTTCATAGGTAGTTATGAACTGTTGTAAGTTTATTGGCAAGGTTGGCAGAGTGATCAGAGTTGGCAGGGATCCTTGGCTTGATGTCATGTCAGTGTCAGAGGGATCATTGTCTTCTACTTCATCTTTGTCAAATTAGATTATATCATAGACATCCTTCATAGTATATCTGACTTGAGGCATTTGTAGAATATAGTCATTAGGGTGTAGGAAGGTTCTGTCTGTGGTCTGAATATATTTGAGGTACTTGTGATTGAGTTCTTATATTATATCATCTATTTGGCCATAGGACAGAGTAGCAATCATTTCAGCAGTAGTAACTCAGAGCTGGAGAATAACAGTACTATACTTATAAAAGAGTTCTCGATGTTTGCAGGCAATAAGTTTCTGGTATTGAGACATCTGAGTAATATCTGTATCATGATAGTGTTCAATTATATCTTCCAGGAGGTGGCCGATCTGATAGTAGCTTGAGATTTATCTGATTCAGTAGACTTTGCTAAGCATGTTCAGGGCATTTCATTGAGCTTCCACAAAGTAGAGAGGTGCTAAGATGGATATTCATGAGGGGCAGAGGGGGTATGGCTCAGTTGATAATGATATTCTAAATATTAGTACAGATACAGTTGTAGATCTTAGTGATCATATTTGTATATATTCAGGAGTTGTAATTGTTTGTTTGGTTTGTTTTGATTCTCTGTTTTGATGTGTCTCAGTGCTCAGTATATATACATTTGGTCCTGATTGGTAAGATTCTGTTTGTATAAATCTTGTGTTCTGTGACTTCATATTAACTCAGCTTTGTGCACTGTAACTTTAGTTTGACTTAGCTTTGTGATCTTGCAGATGATTTCCAGATTTGTTCAGGGGTTGCATGTGATTTCAGTAGCTTGTTCAGAGGGTGATATGTGATTTCAATAACTTGGAGGTTGTGCACTTATATATCTGGATAATATCTATATCATAGTAGTATTCAACCATATCTTCTAGGAGGTGGCCAATCTAATAGTAGCTTGAAATTTATTCAATTTAATAGACTTTACTGAGTATATTCAGAATATTCCATCAGACTTCTACAAAATAAAAAGGTGCTAGACTATGGATATTCATGAGGGGTAGGGGAGATGTGGCTCAGTTGATAATAGTATTCTAAATATCAGCACAGATGTAGTTGTAGATTTCAGTAGTCATATTTGTATATATATTTAAGAGTTGTGATTATTTATTTAGTTTGTTATAGTTCTTTGTTTTGACATACCTATATTTTCAGTATATATACTTTCAGTCTTGATTGGTAAGATTCTGTTTGTATAAATCTTGTATTCTGTGACTTTGAGTTAATTCAGCTTCATGTTCTATAACTTTGGTTTAACTTAGCTTTGTGACCTTATATATGATTTTCAGATTCATTCTGAGGGTGATGTATGATTTTGATGGCTTAGAGGTTGTATACTTACACCCCCCTAGTCTACTAGCAATATCAACACCTTTCAACCAATCTGACTCTGCCATACTATTCATATCTAGGTTCTGGCTATCTTCAATAACCTCTTGATCACTCATATCAGAAAGTCCAAGTGATATCTTAGATATCATAACTTAGATAGTCAATATATATTCAACACTATCATTCTTTCTATCAGAGAGATATGTATA